>CAXAQZ010001208.1:0-39709 GCA_963971145.1 Sussaba pulchella | reverse complement strand
TGCCCAGATTTCCGCACCGTACAGTAGTGTGGAGTTTACTACACTCATAAGTAGCCTTCTTTTGGCACTCCTAGGGCCCGATATGTTTGGCATGAGCCTCGAGAGCGATGCCGTCCTCGCCGCTGCCTTGTCTGATGCTGCTAGGATATGTGCATAGTACGTGAGTTTTGCGTCTAGCCGTAATCCTAGGTATCGAAGGTCCCTCGTTGCCGTTATCCGGGCTCCGTCGACTTCCGCCGTGAAGTCCTTCGGAAAATTTCTTCGTCGAGTGAGAACGACGATTTCGGTCTTGTTGGCTGCCAGCTGTAAACCGTGGTCGGTGAGCCAGTCGCTAACCCGGCGTGCCATCTGCGCGATCCGCAGCTTTGCCTGTCCTTCGTGCCTCGCCGTTATAATCGCGGCGATGTCGTCTGCGAAACCGACGATTCTGGTGTCTTCGTTGAATTCCATCGTCAGTATTCCGTCGTAGACCACGTTCCACAGGTCTGGGCCTAACGCCGAGCCCTGGGCTACTCCGGATGTGAGTTTCTTCTTTTGCTGTCCTTTTGTTGTTTCGTATATGAGTTCGCGTTTATCGAGATAATCGCTGATGACCCGCACGATGTATCTCGGTACCGCGAACCGATTTTCCAGCGCATGTAAGATGTCTATCCATCTGACCGAATTAAACGCATTTTTCACGTCGAGGGTGACGAAGACGCATGCGCTTCTCGACGCGTGATTTCCTTTCCAGGCGGCTCGGACTGGTTCCAGGGCCTGTTCTATGGCTCCTATTGTTGACCTGCGTTCGCGGAATCCATGCTGGTTGTCAGACAAACCTCCGGCTGCCGCTACTGCCGTGCGTATTCTCGCGCGGATCATTTTCTCGTATACCTTCCCTACTGTGTCGAGCATGCAGAGAGGTCGGTACGACGACGCCGTATATGGTGGCCCTTTTCCTTTGTCGAGAAGGACCAGTTTTTGCTGCTTCCACCTTCTGCTGAAAACCCCCGCTCGAAGGCAGGTGTTTAGCATGCTGAGGAGAAGTTGAGGAAACTCTTTTGCCACGATTTTTACGACTTCAGCAGGGATTCCATCGGGTCCAGGAGCCTTTCCATTGCTCATAGAGTCTGCTGCGCCGCGCAATTCTGCTGCGCTGAAGGGCTCGACGTGTTCTTCTATTTCCCACTCACCTCTGTCCCTTATTGGGTGTTCTGGGAAAAGTCCACTGACTATTTCTTCCATTATCCTCGGGTCCTTGGCAGGTTCCGGTGCCATTTTTCCGAGTTTCCGGGTGACGATTTTGTATCCTTGGCCCCAGGGGTCCCGATCGACTTCCGCACATAGTTCTTTCCAACAGCGGCTCTTGCTGGCTTTTATTGCTCTGCAGAGCGATTTTTTAGCCTCCTTGTACTCAGTTGCGTTGTTTCCGGTGCCGTGGTTTGCTCGGAGCCTCTGGGTTTTCCGCCTCAGTCGCAGGCAAGTTCTTCTTAGCCCGGCAATTTCGTCCGTCCACCAGTACACAGGTCTCCGGTTGGGTCTGCGGTACTTCTTTGGCATTGACTTGTTGCAGGCCTTGATGATCAAGCCCATCGTGTGGGTGACGAGCTGTTCGGCTTCTTCTCTCGTCGGGATTCTCGTTTCGATTGGTTCCGGTTGGTGGCCATGCGTTTGGATAGTGCTTATTAGCACCTCTCTGTTTATTTTGGCGAAGTTCCAGCCTATCGCTTTCGGCTTTGAAAACGCCTCAGTGTTCTGGTTCACCGTACTTCCCATCCGGAATCCTATGTACTGGTGGTCGCTTGCATTGTATCCTTCGTAGACCTGCCATTCGGATATCCTTGCTGCTATAGAGGGTGTTGCGAGAGTGACATCGATTATGGTCCCACGTTGTCCAGCTCTTCTAAATGTAGCGGTGTCTCCGGTGTTCATGACTGTCAGGTCAAGTCTGGCGGCCATCTCCGTGACCTCTGTCCCACGTCGATCCGTCCACTGCATACCCCACTCAGTAGATTTTGCATTTAGGTCGCCTGCAACGATGACTTCCCCTTCAGTGCTTCGTACGGCTTCTTCTAGGTCGCGCAATTTTCTCCGAAATAGCTCGATGCCTCCGTTTGGTGAGAGGTAGCAGCTGAAGAATGTTGTGTTTCCAGTTTTTATCCATACGTAGCCCTCGCTTTTCCCGAGGTTGCTGATGGGGAATTTCTCACTATTTCTAATCCAGATTGCCGCTGTTCCTGTCGTCTTACACTTACACTTACACTTACACTTACACTTACACTTACACTTAATGTAAGTGTAACTTACACTTACACTTACACTTACACTTACACTTACACTTACACTTACACTTACACTTACACTTACACTTACACTTACACTTACACTTACACTTACACTTACACTTACACTTACACTTACACTTACACTTACACTTACACTTACACTTACACTTACACTTACACTTACACTTACACTTACACTTACACTTACACTTACACTTACACTTACACTTACACTTACACTTACACTTACACTTACACTTACACTTACACTTACACTTACACTTGCACTTACACTTACACTTACACTTACACTTACACTTACACTTACACTTACACTTACACTTACACTTACACTTACACTTACACTTACACTTACACTTACACTTACACTTACACTTACACTTACACTTACACTTACACTTACACTTACACTTACACTTACACTTACACTTACACTTACACTTACACTTACACTTACACTTTTACTTACACTTACACTTACACTAACACTTACACTTACACTTACACTTACACTTACACTTACACTAACACTTACACTTACACTAAAACTCACACTCACACTCACACTCACACCCACGCTCACACTCACACTCACACTTACACTCACACTCGAACTCGCACTTACACTCACACTCACACTCATACTTACACTTACACTTACACTTACACTTACACTTACACTTACACTTACACTTACAATTACACTTACACTTACACTTACACTAACACTTACACTTACACTTACACTTACACTTACACTTACACTTACACTTACACTTACACTTACACTTACACTTACACTTACACTTACATTTACACCTACACTTACACTTACACTTACACTTACATTTACACTTAGACTTACACTTACACTTACACTTACACTTACACTTACACTTACACTTACTTTAACACTCACACTTACACTTACACTTACACTTACACTTACACTTACACTTACACTTACACTTACACTTACACTTACACTTACACTTACACTTACACTTACACTTACACTTACACTTACACTTACACTTACACTTACACTTACACTTACACTTACACTTACACTTACACTTACACTTACACTTACACTTACACTTACACTTACACTTACACTTACACTTACACTTACACTTACACTTACACTTACACTTACACTTACACTTACACTTACACTTACACTTACACTTACACTTACGCTTACACTTACACTTACACTTACACTTACACTTACACTTACACTTACACTTACACTTACACTTACACTTACACTTACACTTACACTTACACTTACACTTACACTTACACTTACACTTACACTTACACTTACACTTACACTTACACTTACACTTACACTTACACTTACACTTACACTTACACTTACACTTACACTTACACTTACACTTACACTTACACTTACACTTACACTTACACTTACACTTACACTTACACTTACACTTACACTTACACTTACACTTACACTTACACTTACACTTACACTTACACTTACACTTACACTTACACTTACACTTACACTTACACTTACACTTACACTTACACTTACACTTACACTTACACTTACACTTACACTTACACTTACACTTACACTTACACTTACACTTACACTTACACTTACACTTACACTTACACTTACACTTACACTTACACTTACACTTACACTTACACTTACACTTACACTTACACTTACACTTACACTTACACTTACACTTACACTTACACTTACACTTACACTTACACTTACACTTACACTTACACTTACACTTAAACTTACACTTACACTTACACTTACTTTTACACTTACACTTACACTTACACTTACACTTACACTTACACTCACATTTACACTTACACTTACACTTACACTTACACTTACACTCAAACTTACACTTACACTTACACTTACACTTACACTTACACTTACACTTACACTTACACTTACACTTACACTTACACTTACACTTACACTTACACTTACACTTGAACTTACACTTACACTTACACTTACACTTACACTTACACTTACACTTACACTTACACTTACACTTACACTTACACTTACACTTACACTTACACTTACACTTACACTTACACTTACACTTACACTTACACTTACACTTACACTTACACTTACACTTACACTTACACCTACACTTACACTTACACTTACACTTGCACTTACACTTACACTTACACTTACACTTACACTTACACTTACACTTACACTTACACTTACACTTACACTTACACTTACACTTACACTTACACTTACAATTACACTTACACTTACACTTACACTTACACTTACATTTACACTTACACTTACACTTACACTTACACTTACACTTACACTTACACTTACACTTACACTTACACTTACACTTACACTTACACTTACACTTACACTTACACTTACACTTACACTTACACTTACACTTACACTTACACTTACACTTACACTTACACTTACACTTACACTTCCACTTACACTTACACTTACACTTACACTTACACTTACACTTACACTTACACTTACACTTACACTTACACTTACACTTACACTTACACTTACACTTACACTTACACTTACACTTACATTTACACTTACATTTACACTTACACTTACACTTACACTTACACTTACACTTACACTTACACTTACACTTACACTTACACTTACACTTACATTTACACTTACACTTACACTTACACTTACACTTACACTTACACTTACACTTACACTTACACTTACACTTACACTTACACTTACACTTACACTTACACTTACACTTACACTTACACTTACACTTACACTCACACTCACACTTACACTTACAATTACGCTCACACTTACACTTACACTTACACTTAAACTCACACTCACACTCACACTCACACTTACACTCACACTTACACTTACACTTACACTTACACTTACACTTACACTTACACTTATACTTACACTTACACTTACACTTACACTTACACTTACACTTACACTTACACTTACACTTACACTTACACTTACACTTACACTTACACTTACACTTACACTTACACTTACACTTACACTTACAACACACTTACACTTACACTTACACTCACACTTACACGTACACTTACACTTACACTTACACTTACACTTACTCTTACACTCACACTTACACTTACACTTACACTTACACTTATACTTACACTTACACTTACACTTACACTTACACTTACACTTACACTTACACTTACACTTACAATTGCACTTACACTTACACTTACACTTACACTTACACTTACACTTACACTTACACTTACACTTACACTTACACTTACACTTACACTTACACTTACACTTACACTTACACTTACACTTACACTTACACTTACACTTACACTTACACTTACACTTACACTTACACTTACACTTACACTTACTTTTACACTTACACTTACACTTACACTTACACTTACACTTACACTTACACTTACACTTACACTTACACTTACACTTACACTTACACTTACATTTACACTTACACTTACACTTACAATCACACTTACACTTACACTTACATTTACACTTAGCCTTACACTTACACTTACACTTACACTTACACTTACACTTACACTTACACTTACACTTACACTTACACTTACACTTACACTTACACTTACACTTACACTTACACTTACACTTACACTTACACTTACACTTACACTTACACTTACACTTACACTTACACTCACACTCACACTTACACTTACACTTACAGTTACACTTACACTTACACTTACACTTACACTTACACTTACACTTACACTTACACTTACACTTACTCTTACACTTACACTCACACTTACACTTACACTTACCTTTACACTTACACTTAAACTTACACTTACCCTTACACTTACACTTACACTTACACTTACACTTACACTTACACTTACACTTACACTTACACTTACACTTACACTTACACTTACACTTACACTTACACTTACACTTACACTTACACTTACACTTACACTTACACTTACACTTACACTTACACTTAAACTTACACTTAGACTTACACTTACACTCACACTTACACTTTAACTTACACTTACACTTACACTTACACTTACACTTACACTCACACTTACACTTACACTTACACTTACACTTACACTTACACTTACACTTACACTTACACTTACACTTACACTTACACTTACACTTACACTTACACTTACACTTACACTTACACTTACACTTACACTTACACTTACACTTACACTTACACTTACACTTACACTTACACTTACACTTACACTTACACTTACACTTACACTTACACTTACACTTACACTTACACTTACACTTACACTTACACTTACACTTACACTTACACTTACACTTACACTTACACTAACACTTACACTTACACTTACACTGACACTTACACTTACACTTACACTTACAATGACACTTACACTTACACTTACACTTACACTTACACTTACACTTACACTTACACTTACACTTACACTTACACTTACACTTACACTTACACTCACACTTACACTTACACTTACACTTACACTTACACTTACACTTACACTTACACTTACACTTACACTTACACTTACACTTACACTTACACTTACACTTACACTTACACTTTCACTTACACTTACACTTACATTTACACTCACACTTACACTTACACTCACACTTACACTTACACTTACACTTACACTTACACTTACACTTACACTTACACTTACCTTTACACTTACACTTACACTTACACTTACACTTACACTTACACTTACACTTACACGTACACTTACACTTACACTTACACTTACACTTACACTTACACTTACACTTACACTTACACTTACACTTACACTTACACTTACACTTACACTTACACTTACACTTACACTTACACTTACACTTACACTTACACTTACACTTACACTTACACTTACACTTACACTTACACCTACAATTACACTTACACTTACACTTACACTTACACTCACACTTACACTTACACTTACACTTACACTTACACTTACACTTACACTTACACTTACACTTACACTTACGCTTACACTTACACTTACACTTACACTTACACTTACACTTACACTTACACTTACACTTACACTTACACTTACACTTACTCTCACACTCACACTTACACTTACACTCACACTTACACTTACACTTACACTTACACTTACACTTACGCTGACACTTACACTTACACTTACACTTACACTTACACTTACACTTACACTTACACTTACACTTACACTTACACTTACACTTACACTTACACTTACACTTACACTTACACTTACACTTACACTTACACTTACACTTACACTTACACTTACACTTACACTTACACTTACAATCACACTTACACTTACACTTACATTTACACTTAGCTTTACACTTACACTTACACTTACACTTACACTTACATTTACACTTAGCTTTACACTTACACTTACACTTACACTTACACCTACACTTACACTTACACTTACACTTACACTCACACTTACACTTACACTTACACTCACACTCACACTTACACTTACACTTACACTTACACTTACACTTACACTTACACTTACACTTACACTTACACTTACACTTACACTTACACTTACACTTACACTTACACTTACACTTACACTTACACTTACACTCACACTTACACTTACACTTACACTTACACTTACACTCACACTTACACTTACACTTACCTTTACACTTACAATTACACTTACACTTACACTTACACTTACACTTACACTTACACTTACACTTACACTTACACTTACACTTACACTTACACTTACACTTACACTTACACTTACACTTACACTTACACTTACACTTACACTTACACTTACACTTACACTTACACTTACACTTACACTTACACTTACACTAACACTTACACTTACACTTACACTTACACTTACACTTACACTTACACTTACACTTACACTTACACTTACACTTACACTTACACTTACACTTACACTTACACTTACACTTACACTTACACTTACACTTACACTTACACTTACACTTACACTTACACTTACACTTACACTTACACTTACACTTACACTTACACTTACACTTACACTTACACTTACACTTACACTTACACTTACACTTACACTTACACTTACACTTACACTTACACTTACACTAACACTTACACTTACACTTACACTTACACTTACACTTACACTTACACTTACACTTACACGTACACTCACACTCACACTCACACTTACACTTACACTCACACTAACACTTACACTTACACTTACACTTTTCCCTACACTTACACTTACACTTACACTTACGCTCACAATTACACTTACACTTATACTTACACTTATACTTACACTTGCACTTACACTTACACTTACACTTACACTTACACTTACACTTACACTTACACTTACACTTACACTTACACTTACACTTACACTTACACTTACACTTACACTTACACTTACACTTACACTTACACTTACACTTACACTTACACTTACACTTACACTTCTCCCTACACTGACACTTACACTTACACTTACGCTCACAATTACACTTACACTTTTTTTTTTTTTTTTTTTTTTTTTTTTTTTTTTTCTTTTATTATCCCTTTGCTTCTCCTGCAGGAGAGGCAGTGGGAGTAAAAGGTCAGGTTAAAAATGCTTTTACGCACACTAGTGGATATACTACCCACTAGTAGTGTGGGGCTCCTCCTTGTTTGGCCCTACCCACTAAAATTTCCTGCCTATACACGTTCTCATGGCCCCGGGATCGCTTTCGCATTACTTCAGGGTCGTGAGCGTGTTCGCGCCAGTTTAGGCGTTTTCTCTTTCGTCATTCCTTGTGTTTGCTTTACGGTCTCTCGTCGTTTTGCGGTCTTCGTGGTTGCCGTGTCCTCGCGGCAGCTTGCCGTATTTCTCTCTCGTTTTCTCGCTCCCGCTGATCTTCGTTTTTCTTGCGCAGGATTTTTTCAGCGTATATTGCGACTGCATCCCAGTTCATCCGGGACTGCAGCATCAGTACTGCTGTGTTTTCTGGTGTTAGTCTTTTTCCGACTATTTCCTCCACGACTTCTTTGTCTACGCTCCAGCGCTGGCACTCGTAAAACGTGTGACGGACGTCGTCGCTATTGTGTTGACAGTACTTGCAGTCTGGGCTGTCCGCTCGGTTCATCCGGTGTAGATAAGCATAGAACAGTCCGTGCCCCGTCAGAAGCTGGGTAAGGTAGAAGTTCACCTCTCCATGCTCACGACTCACCCAAGGTGCTATATCTTCGATGAGTGTGGCAGTCCATCTTCCCGTTGAAGCTTGTCTCCATCGTTGTTGCCACTCCTGCATAGTGCGCATTCTTTCTTCGTCCATGGTGTTGCCATCCGCCACTTCATGCCTCCTTTCGAAAGCTCTTTTCCGTTCTTGGGCTAATAGGTCGATAGGTATTACACCCGCGATCACTAGCACTGCAGCTTCGGAGACCGTGCGGTATGCGCTCGTTATTCGAAGCGCCCCCCGTCTCTGCACTGCTGCCATTTTTCGCCGATATTTTTCTACCTTAAGCGCGTCTGCCCAGATTTCCGCACCGTACAGTAGTGTGGAGTTTACTACACTCATAAGTAGCCTTCTTTTGGCACTCCTAGGGCCCGATATGTTTGGCATGAGCCTCGAGAGCGATGCCGTCTTCGCCGCTGCCTTGTCTGATGCTGCTAGGATATGTGCATAGTACGTGAGTTTTGCGTCTAGCCGTAATCCTAGGTATCGAAGGTCCCTCGTTGCCGTTATCCGGGCTCCGTCGACTTCCGCCGTGAAGTCCTTCGGAAAATTCCTTCGTCGAGTGAGAACGACGATTTCGGTCTTGTTGGCTGCCAGCTGTAAACCGTGGTCGGTGAGCCAGTCGCTAACCCGGCGTGCCATCTGCGCGATCCGCAGCTTTGCCTGTCCTTCGTGCCTCGCCGTTATAATCGCGGCGATGTCGTCTGCGAAACCGACGATTCTGGTGTCTTCGTTGAATTCCATCGTCAGTATTCCGTCGTAGACCACGTTCCACAGGTCTGGGCCTAACGCCGAGCCCTGGGCTACTCCGGATGTGAGTTTCTTCTTTTGCTGTCCTTTTGTTGTTTCGTATATGAGTTCGCGTTTATCGAGATATTCGCTGATGACCCGCATGATGTATCTCGGTACCGCGAACCGATTTTCCAGCGCATGTAAGATGTCAATCCATCTGACCGAATTAAACGCATTTTTCACGTCGAGGGTGACGAAGACGCATGCGCTTCTCGACGCGTGATTTCCTTTCCAGGCGGCTCGGACTGGTTCCAGGGCCTGTTCTATGGCTCCTATTGTTGACCTGCGTTCGCGGAATCCATGCTGGTTGTCAGACAAACCTCCGGCTGCCGCTACTGCCGTGCGTATTCTCGCGCGGATCATTTTCTCGTATACCTTCCCTACTGTGTCGAGCATACAGAGAGGTCGGTACGACGACGCCGTGTATGGTGGCCCTTTTCGTTTGTCAAGAAGGACCAGTTTTTGCTGCTTCCACCTTCTGCTGAAAACCCCCGCTCGAAGGCAGGTGTTCAGCATGCTGAGGAGAAGTTGAGGAAACTCTTTTGCCACGATTTTTACGACCTCAGCAGGGATTCCATCGGGTCCAGGAGCCTTTCCATTGCTCATAGAGTCTGCTGCGCCGCGCAATTCTGCTGCGCTAAAGGGCTCGACGTGTTCTTCTGTTTCCCACTCACCTCTGTCCCTTATTGGGTGTTCTGGGAAAAGTCCACTGACTATTTCTTCCATTATCGCCGGGTCCTTGACAGGTTCCGGTGCCATTTTTCCGAGTTTGCGGGTGACGATTTTGTATCCTTGGCCCCAGGGGTCCCGATCGACTTCCGCACATAGTTCTTTCCAACAGCGGCTCTTGCTGGCTTTTATTGCTCTGCAGAGCGTTTTTTTAGCCTCCTTGTACTCGGTTGCGTTGTTTTCGGTGCCGTGGTTTGCTCGGAGCCTCTGGGTTTTCCGCCTCAGTCGCAGGCAAGTTCTTCTAAGCCCGGCAATTTCGTCCGTCCACCAGTACACAGGTCTCCGGTTGGGTCTGCGGTACTTCTTTGGCATTGACTTGTTGCAGGCCTTGGTGATCAAGCCCATCGTGTGGGTGACGAGCTGTTCGGCTTCCTCTCTCGTCGGGATTCTCGTTTCGATTGGTTCCGGTTGGTGGCCATGCGTTTGGATAGTGCTTATTAGCACCTCTCTGTTTATTTTGGCGAAGTTCCAGCCTATCGCTTTCAGCTTTGAAAACGCCTCAGTGTTCTGGTTCACCGTACTTCCTATCCGGAATCCTATGTACTGGTGGTCGCTTGCATTGTATCCTTCGTAGACCTGCCATTCGGTTATCCTCGCTGCTATAGAGGGTGTTGCGAGGGTGACATCGATTATGGTCCCACGTTGTCCAGCTCTTCTAAATGTAGTGGTGTCTCCGGTGTTCATGACTGTCAGGTCAAGTCTGGCGGCCATCTCCGTGACCTCTGTCCCACGTCGATCCGTCCACTGCATACCCCACTCAGTAGATTTTGCATTTAGGTCGCCTGCAACGACGACTTCCCCTTCAGTGCTTCGTACGGCTTCTTCTAGGTCGCGCAATTTTCTCCGAAATAGCTCGATGCCTCCGTTTGGTGAGAGGTAGCAGCTGAAGAATGTTGTGTTTCCAGTTCTTATCCATACGTAGCCCTCGCTTTTCCCGAGGTTGCTGATGGGGAATTTCTCGCTATTTCTAATCCAGATTGCCGCTGTTCCTGTCGTGTCGGCGTGCCACCTGGGTGCCTCCTTGTCCGTGTATTGCTCCGAGATTATAACGAGGTCCGCATTTTTTTCCACTGCCCATTGGTTTAGCAGTTCCTGGGCTAGCCGGCTTCGCTGGAGGTTTCCTTGTAAAATTACCTCCGTCGTGCTGATTGGTTTTTTGACATGACGTCGTTATGCGCCGCACATCTCGATGATCCGGGAACGTGGTTCTGGGAGGTTCCATCTTCTCTCTCGGCACAAAGGTAGCAATTCGGGGCGTTCGGGCACTGTGCTGCTTTGTGGCCTTCTTTTCCACACTTGAAGCATAGCTTCCCGCGATCTGTTTCTGTGCACGCGGCAGCACGATGCCCGTATCCAAGGCAGCGGTAGCATCACTCTTCACGCGGTTTCAGGCGCACTCGGCATCTTACCCACCCTATCCGGATGTGTCCTGCAGCCTGTAGTTTGGCTGCCGCAGTTTCAGTCATTTCAACGAATGCCCTCGTGTTGCCTCTTAGTGTACTCCGCGGTATGCTTACCCTCATGCCTTGCATGCTACCTTCTCCTAGCTGAGTTTCGATAGCCCCGATGACCTCTTCCTCCTCATTGGCTGCGTCAAGATCTCGTATTTCCACTTGCGTTTTTGGGATGAGCCTTCGCACGTTCCCAGTCTCTCCAATAGCCTCCTGAATGGCTGTGCCAAACTTGTTCTTGGATTCCGCTGTGCCTCTTAGTTCTACAAGAACGTCGCCTCTTTTCGTTTCTCTGATGGCTTTGACCGTTACACCCATTTCGTCGGGTTCAAGTTTTTTCTTGATGTCTTTCACAACATCGGCGTAATTAACTCCTACGGCACGTTCGATGAGCACTGCCTCGTGACGAACTTTTCTTCTTGCTTTTGTAGCTTCGCGTTTGTCGCCGGTTTGGTCTGGCGCTTTTCCGTTTTCGATTTTCTTTTCGACTTCGCGGTCCTTTCGCTTATCCTGCGGTCGCCGCGTGACCCTTGTCCATTCTCCTTTGTCTCCTTTCGGCTTCTTGGAGTCTGGCTTCCCGATGCCCACTTCGTCCGGGCTCGGCGTTAGGTTTCCCTGCCTTTTCCTTTTTGTCTTAGGCGTCGCTTTCTCGTCCCGTCTCATGCTCGCAGCCAGGTTTTTCTGTTGCGGCGCTCTCGGGCCTGCTCCGTTTCGTTTTTGGACGTCCTGAAGAGTCCGAAGTTTCTTCCAAAGCCTCCTACTGCGACTCGCTAGTTCGTGGTCATCCAGGATTTTCTCCAGGTCATCCTTGATCCTAGACTGCAGGTTTCTGTACTGCTTGCAGTACTTCAGTAAGGAGCATGCGGTGCTCCGGATCGACTCCAGATACGTTTCCTCCTCTTGCTCGTAGTTCTCGCTTTGTTCCTCTGGCAGAGGGTTCGTTTCCTCCGTGCTGCTTGTCGTCGTTAATGCTCCAAGGGCCAAGTTTCCCACCCTAGAAGCACTGCGGTCGCTCGATGACGACGCCCGGGAGCCCGCTTTCTCACTCCCTGACGCCGGTACTAGAGTTTCCCTCTCTTGCACCGTAAGATTCGTTTCCTGTTGGGCGTGATCCATGGTTGGTTTGATATTCGGGGTTCCTTCCCCTAGCCTGTAACCCTAGGCAGGGGCCCAAACATGATGCTACCATCCGGAGCCAGATGGACCAAGGTTTTTTATAGCGAGGTGTGACTCCTCCCCCTCCCCCTCAGCCACCTCTTGCGAGATGGATCCCGGGCTTGGGACCGGCAGCGGCGGGGTTATACACTTACACTTATACTTACACTTATACTAACACTTGCACGTACACTTACACTTACACTTACACTTACACTTACACTTACACTTACACTTACGCTTACACTTACACTTACACTTACACTTACACTTACACTTACACTTACACTTACACTTACACTCACACTCACACTTACACTTACACTCACACTCACACTTACACTTACACTTACACTTACACTTACACTTACCCTTACACTTACACTTACACTTACACTTACACTTACACTTACACTTACACTTACACTTACACTTACACTTACACTTACACTTACACTTACACTTAGACTTACACTTACACTTACACTTACACTTACACTTACACTTACACTTACATTTACACTCACACTTAAACTTACACTTACACTTACACTTAGACTTACACTTTTACTTGCACTTACACTTACACTTACACTTACACTTACACTTACACTTACACTTACCCTTACACTTACACTTATACTTACAATTACACTTACAGTTACACTTACACTTACACTCACACTTACACTTACACTTACACTTACACTCACACTTACACTTACACTTACACTTACACTTACACTTACACTTACATTTACACTTACACTTACACTCACACTTACACTTACGGGTACACTTACATTTACACTTACACTTACACTTACACTCAGACTTAAACTTACAATTACACTTACACTTACACTTACAATCACACTTACACTTACACTTACACTTACACTTACGCTTACACTTACACTTACATTTACACTTACACTCACACTCACACTCACACTCACACTTACACCTACACTTACACTTACACTTACACTTACACGTACACTTACGGTTACACTGACACTTACACTTACACTTACACTTACACTTACACCTACACTTACACTTACACTTACACTTACACTTACACTTACACTTACATTTACACTTACACTTAAACTGACACTTAAACTTACACTTAAACTTACACTTACACTTACACTTACACTTACACTTACACTTACACTTACACTTACACTTACACTTACACTTATACTTACACTTACACTTACACTTACGCTTACACTTACACTTACACTTACACTTACACATACACTTACACTTACACTTACACTTACACTTACACTTACACTTACACTTACACTTACACTTACACTTACACTTACACTTACACTTACACTTACACTTACACTTACACTTACACTTACACTTACACTTACACTTACACTTACACTTACACTTACACTTACACTTACACTTACACTTACACTTACACTTACACTTACACTTACACTTACACTTACACTTACACTTACACTTACACTTACACTTACACTTACACTTACACTTACACTTACACTTACACTTACACTTACACTTACACTTACACTTACACTTACACTTACACTTACACTTACACTTACACTTACACTTACACTTACACTTACACTTACACTTACCTTTACACTTACACTTACACTTACACTTACACTTACACTTACACTTACACTTACACTTACACTTACATTTACACTTACACATACACTTACACTTACACTTACACTTACACTTACACTTACACTTACACTTACACTTACACTTACACTTACACTTACACTTACACTTACACTTACACTTACACTTACACTTACACTTACACTTACACTTACACTTACACTTACACTTACACTTACACTTACACTTACACTTACACTTACACTTACACTTACACTTACACTTACACTTACACTTACACTTACACTTACACTTACACTTACACTTACACTTACACTTACACTTACACTCACACTTACACTTACACTTACACTCACACTTACACGTACACTTACACTCACACTTACACTTACACTTACTCTTACACTCACACTTACACTTACACTTACACTTACACTTACACTTACACTTACACTTACACTTACACTTACACTTACACTTACACTTACACTTACACTTAGACTTACACTTACACTTACACTTACACTTACACTTACACTTACACTTACACTTACACTTACTCTTACACTTACACTTACACTTACACTTACACTTACACTTACACTTACACTTACACTTACACTTACACTTACACTTACACTTACACTTACACTTACACTTACACTTACACTTACACTTACACTTACACTTACACTTACACTTACACTTACACTTACACTTACGGTTACACTGACACTTACACTTACACTTACACTTACACTTACACCTACACTTACACTTACACTTACACTTACACTTACACTTACACTTACATTTACACTTACACTTAAACTTACACTTAAACTTACACTTAAACTTACACTTACACTTACACTTACACTTACACTTACACTTACACTTACACTTACACTTACACTTACACTTACACTTATACTTACACTTACACTTACACTTACACTTACACTTACACTTACTTTTACACTTACACTTACACTTACACTTACACTTACACTTACACTTACACTTACACTTACACTTACACTTACATTTACACTTACACTTACACTTACAATCACACTTACACTTACACTTACATTTACACTTAGCCTTACACTTACACTTACACTTACACTTACACTTACACTTACACTTACACTTACACTTACACTTACACTTACACTTACACTTACACTTACACTTACACTTACACTTACACTTACACTTACACTTACACTTACACTTACACTTACACTTACACTTACACTTACACTCACACTCACACTTACACTTACACTTACACTTACACTTACACTTACACTTACACTTACACTTACACTTACACTTACACTTACACTTACTCTTACACTTACACTCACACTTACACTTACACTTACCTTTACACTTACACTTAAACTTACACTTACCCTTACACTTACACTTACACTTACACTTACACTTACACTTACACTTACACTTACACTTACACTTACACTCACACTCACACTTACACTTACACTTACACTTACACTTACACTTACACTTACACTTACACTTAAACTTACACTTAGACTTACACTTACACTCACACTTACACTTTAACTTACACTTACACTTACACTTACACTTACACTTACACTCACACTTACACTTACACTTACACTTACACTTACACTTACACTTACACTTACACTTACACTTACACTTACACTTACACTTACACTTACACTTACACTTACACTTACACTTACACTTACACTTACACTTACACTTACACTTACACTTACACTTACACTTACACTTACACTTACACTTACACTTACACTTACACTTACACTTACACTAACACTTACACTTACACTTACACTGACACTTACACTTACACTTACACTTACACTTACACGTACAATGACACTTACACTTACACTTACACTTACACTTACACTTACACTTACACTTACACTTACACTTACACTTACACTTACACTTACACTCACACTTACACTTACACTTACACTTACACTTACACTTACACTTACACTTACACTTACACTTACACTTACACTTACACTTACACTTACACTTACACTTACACTTACACTTACACTTACACTTTCACTTACACTTACACTTACATTTACACTCACACTTACACTTACACTTACACTTACACTTACACTTACCTTTACACTTACACTTACACTTACACTTACACTTACACTTACACTTACACTTACACTTACACTTACACTTACACTCACACTTACACTTACACTTACACTTACACTTACACTTACACTTACACTCACATTTACACTCACACTTACACGTACACTTACACTTACACTTACACTTACACTTACACTTACACTTACACTTACACTTACACTTACACTTACACTTACACTTACACTTACACTTACACTTACACTTACACTTACACTTACACTTACACTTACACTTACACTTACACTTACACTTACACTTACTCTCACACTCACACTTACACTTACACTCACACTTACACTTACACTTACACTTACACTTACACTTACGCTGACACTTACACTTACACTTACACTTACACTTACACTTACACTTACACTTACACTTACACTTACACTTACACTTACACTTACACTTACACTTACACTTACACTTACACTTACACTTACACTTACACTTACACTTACACTTACACTTACACTTACACTTACACTTACACTTACACTTACACTTACACTTACACTTACACTTACACTTACACTTACAATCACACTTACACTTACACTTACATTTACACTTAGCTTTACACTTACACTTACACTTACACTTACACTTACATTTACACTTAGCTTTACACTTACACTTACACTTACACTTACACCTACACTTACACTTACACTTACACTTACACTCACACTTACACTTACACTTACACTCACACTCACACTTACACTTACACTTACACTTACACTTACACTTACACTTACACTTACACTTACACTTACACTTACACTTACACTTACACTTACACTTACACTTACACTTACACTTACACTCACACTTACACTTACACTTACACTTACACTTACACTCACACTTACACTTACACTTACCTTTACACTTACAATTACACTTACACTTACACTTACACTTACACTTACACTTACACTTACACTTACACTTACACTCACACTTACACTTACACTTACACTTACACTTACACTTACACTTACACTTACACTTACACTTACACTTACACTTACACTTACACTTACACTAACACTTACACTTACACTTACACTTACACTTACACTTACACGTACACTCACACTCACACTCACACTTACACTTACACTCACACTAACACTTACACTTACACTTACACTTTTCCCTACACTTACACTTACACTTACACTTACGCTCACAATTACACTTACACTTATACTTACACTTATACTTACACTTGCACTTACACTTACACTTACACTTACACTTACACTTACACTTACACTTACACTTACACTTACACTTACACTTACACTTACACTTGCACTTACACTTACACTTACACTTACACTTACACTTACACTTACACTTACACTTACACTTACACTTACACTTACACTTACACTTACACTTACACTTACACTTACACTTACACTTACACTTACACTTACACTTACACTTACACTTACACTTACACTTACACTTCTCCCTACACTGACACTTACACTTACACTTACGCTCACAATTACACTTACACTTATACTTACACTTATACTAACACTTGCACGTACACTTACACTTACACTTACACTTACACTTACACTTACACTTACGCTTACACTTACACTTACACTTACACTTACACTTACACTTACACTTACACTTACACTTACACTTACACTCACACTCACACTTACACTTACACTCACACTCACACTTACACTTACACTTACACTTACACTTACACTTACACTTACACTTACACTTACACTTACACTTACACTTACACTTACACTTACACTTACACTTACACTTACACTTACACTTACACTTACACTTACACTTACACTTACACTTACACTTACACTTACACTTACACTTACACTTACACTTACACTTACACTTACACTTACACTTACACTTACACTTACACTTACACTTACACTTACACTTACACTTACACTTACACTTACACTTACACTTACACTTACACTTACACTTACATTTACACTCACACTTAAACTTACACTTACACTTACACTTACACTTACACTTTTACTTGCACTTACACTTACACTTACACTTACACTTACACTTACACTTACACTTACACTTACACTTACCCTTACACTTACACTTATACTTACAATTACACTTACAGTTACACTTACACTTACACTCACACTTACACTTACACTTACACTTACACTCACACTTACACTTACACTTACACTTACACTTACACTTACACTTACACTTACACTTACATTTACACTTACACTTACACTCACACTTACACTTACACGTACACTTACATTTACACTTACACTTACACTTACACTCAGACTTAAACTTACAATTACACTTACACTTACACTTACAATCACACTTACACTTACACTTACACTTACACTTACGCTTACACTTACACTTACATTTACACTTACACTCACACTGACACTCACACTCACACTTACACCTACACTTACACTTACACTTACACTTACACTTACACTTACGGTTACACTGACACTTACACTTACACTTACACTTACACTTACACCTACACTTACACTTACACTTACACTTACACTTACACTTACATTTACACTTACACTTAAACTTACACTTAAACTTACACTTAAACTTACACTTACACTTACACTTACACTTACACTTACACTTACACTTACACTTACACTTACACTTACACTTATACTTACACTTACACTTACACTTACACTTACACTTACACTTACACTTACACTTACACATACACTTACACTTACACTTACACTTACACTTACACTTACACTTACACTTACACTTACACTTACACTTACACTTACACTTACACTTACACTTACACTTACACTTACACTTACACTTACACTTACACTTGCACTTACACTTACACTTACACTTACACTTACACTTACACTTACACTTACACTTACACTTACACTTACACTTACACTTACACTTACACTTACACTTACACTTACACTTACACTTACACTTACACTTACACTTACACTCACACTTACACTTACACTTACACTTACACTTACACTTACACTTACCTTTACACTTACACTTACACTTACACTTACACTTACACTTACACTTACACTTACACTTACACTTACACTTACACTTACATTTACACTTACACATACACTTACACTTACACTTACACTTACACTTACACTTACACTTACACTTACACTTACACTTACACTTACACTTACACTTACACTTACACTTACACTTACACTTACACTTACACTTACACTTACACTTACACTTACACTTACACTTACACTTACACTTACACTTACACTTACACTTACACTTACACTTACACTTACACTTACACTTACACTTACACTTACACTTACACTTACACTTACACTTACACTTACACTCACACTTACACTTACACTTACACTTACACTCACACTTACACGTACACTTACACTCACACTTACACTTACACTTACTCTTACACTCACACTTACACTTACACTTACACTTACACTTACACTTACACTTACACTTACACTTACACTTACACTTACACTTACACTTACACTTACACTTACACTTACACTTACACTTACACTTACACTTACACTTACACTTTCACTTACTCTTACACTTACACTTACACTTACACTTACACTTACACTTACACTTACACTTACACTTACACTTACACTTACACTTACACTTACACTTACACTTACACTTACACTTACACTTACACTTACACTTACACTTACACTTACACTTACACTTACACTTACACTTACGGTTACACTGACACTTACACTTACACTTACACTTACACTTACACCTACACTTACACTTACACTTACACTTACACTTACACTTACACTTACATTTACACTTACACTTAAACTTACACTTAAACTTACACTTAAACTTACACTTACACTTACACTTACACTTACACTTACACTTACACTTACACTTACACTTACACTTACACTTACACTTATACTTACACTTACACTTACACTTACACTTACACTTACACTTACACTTACACTTACACTTACACTTACACATACACTTACACTTACACTTACACTTACACTTACACTCACACTTACACTTACACTTACACTTACACTTACACTTACACTTACACTTACAGTTACACTTACACTTACACTTACACTTACACTTACACTTACACTTACACTTACACTTACACTTACACTTACACTTACACTTACACTTACACTTACACTTACACTTACACTTACACTTACACTTACACTTACACTTACACTTACACTTACACTTACACTTACACTTACACTTACACTTACACTTACACTTACACTTACACTTACACTTACACTTACACTTACACTTACACTTACCTTTACACTCACACTTACACTTACACTTACACTTACACTTACACTTACACTTACACTTACATTTACACTTACACATACACTTACACTTACACTTACACTTACACTTACACTTACACTTACACTTACACTTACACTTACACTTACACTTACACTTACACTTACACTTACACTTACACTTACACTTACACTTACACTTACACTTACACTTACACTTACACTTACACTTACACTTACACTTACACTTACACTTACACTTACACTTACACTTACACTTACACTTACACTTACACTTACACTTACACTTACACTTACACTCACACTTACACTTACACTTACACCCACACTTACACGTACACTTACACTCACACTTACACTTACACTTACTCTTACACTCACACTTACACTTACACTTACACTTACACTTACACTTACACTTACACTTACACTTACACTTACACTTACACTTACACTTACACTTACACTTACACTTACACTTACACTTACACTTACACTTACACTTACACTTACACTTACTCTTACACTTACACTTACACTTACACTTACACTTACACTTACACTTACACTTACACTTACACTTAAACTTACACTTACACTTACACTTACACTTACACTTACACTTACACTTACACTTACACTTACACTTACACTTACACTTACACTTACACTTACACTTACACTTACAATCACACTTACACTTACACTTACATTTACACTTAGCCTTACACTTACACTTACACTTACACTTACACTTACACTTACACTTACACTTACACTTACACTTACACTTACACTTACACTTACACTTACACTTACACTTACACTTACACTTACACTTACACTTACACTTACACTTACACTTACACTTACACTTACACTTACACTTACACTTACACTTACACTTACACTTACACTTACACTTACACTTACACTTACACTTACACTTACACTTACATTTACACTCACACTTAAACTTACACTTACACTTACACTTACACTTACACTTACACTTTTACTTGCACTTACACTTACACTTACACTTACACTTACACTTACACTTACACTTACCCTTAAACTTACACTTATACTTACAATTACACTTACAGTTACACTTACACTTACACTCACACTTACACTTACACTTACACTTACACTCACACTTACACTTACACTTACACTTACACTTACACTTACACTTACATTTACACTTACACTTACACTCACACTTACACTTACACGTACACTTACATTTACACTTACACTTACACTTACACTCAGACTTAAACTTACAATTACACTTACACTTACACTTACACTTACAATCACACTTACACTTACACTTACACTTACGCTTACACTTACACTTACATTTACACTTACACTCACACTCACACTCACACTCACACTTACACCTACACTTACACTTACACTTACACTTACACTTACACTTACGGTTACACTGACACTTACACTTACACTTACACTTACACTTACACCTACACTTACACTTACACTTACACTTACACTTACATTTACACTTACACTTAAACTTACACTTAAACTTACACTTAAACTTACACTTACACTTACACTTACACTTACACTTACACTTACACTTACACTTACACTTACACTTACACTTATACTTACACTTACACTTACACTTACACTTACACTTACACTTACACTTACACTTACACTTACACATACACTTACACTTACACTTACACTTACACTTACACTTACACTTACACTTACACTTACACTTACACTTACACTTACACTTACACTTACACTTACACTTACACTTACACTTACACTTACACTTACACTTACACTTACACTTACACTTACACTTACACTTACACTTACACTTACACTTACACTTACACTTACACTTACACTTACACTTACACTTACACTTACACTTACACTTACACTTACACTTACACTTACACTTACACTTACACTTACACTTACACTTACACTTACACTTACACTTACACTTACACTTACACTTACACTTACACTTACACTTACACTTACACTTACACTTACACTTACACTTACACTTACACTTACCTTTACACTTACACTTACACTTACACTTACACTTACACTTACACTTACACTTACACTTACACTTACATTTACACTTACACATACACTTACACTTACACTTACACTTACACTTACACTTACACTTACACTTACACTTACACTTACACTTACACTTACACTTACACTTACACTTACACTTACACTTACACTTACACTTACACTTACACTTACACTTACACTTACACTTACACTTACACTTACACTTACACTTACACTTACACTTACACTTACACTTACACTTACACTTACACTTACACTTACACTTACACTTACACTTACACTTACACTTACACTTACACTTACACTTACACTTACACTTACACTTACACTTACACTTACACTTACACTTACACTTACACTTACACTTACACTTACACTTACACTTACACTTACACTTACACTTACACTTACACTTACACTCACACTTACACTTACACTTACACTCACACTTACACGTACACTTACACTCACACTTACACTTACACTTACTCTTACACTTACACTTACACTTACACTTACACTTACACTTACACTTACACTTACACTTACACTTACACTTACACTTACACTTACACTTACACTTACACTTACACTTACACTTACACTTACACTTACACTTACACTTACACTTACACTTACACTTACACTTACACTTACACTTACACTTACACTTACACTTACACTTACACTTACACTTACACTTACACTTACACTTACACTTACACTTACTCTTACACTTACACTTACACTTACACTTACACTTACACTTACACTTACACTTACACTTACACTTACACTTACACTTACACTTACACTTACACTTACACTTACACTTACACTTACACTTACACTTACACTTACACTTACACTTACACTTACACTTACACTTACACTTACGGTTACACTGACACTTACACTTACACTTACACTTACACTTACACCTACACTTACACTTACACTTACACTTACACTTACACTTACACTTACATTTACACTTACACTTAAACTTACACTTAAACTTACACTTAAACTTACACTTACACTTACACTTACACTTACACTTACACTTACACTTACACTTACACTTACACTTACACTTAAACTTACACTTACACTTACACTTACACTTACACTTACACTTACACTTACACTTACACTTACACATACACTTACACTTACACTTACACTTACACTTACACTTACACTTACACTTACACTTACACTTACACTTACACTTACACTTACACTTACACTTACACTTACACTTACACTTACACTTACACTTACACTTACACTTACACTTACACTTACACTTACACTTACACTTACACTTACACTTACACTTACACTTACACTTACACTTACACTTACACTTACACTTGAACTTACACTTACACTTACACTTACACTTACACTTACACTTACACTTACACTTACACTTACACTTACACTTACCTTTACACTTACACTTACACTTACACTTACACTTACACTTACACTTACACTTACACTTACACTTACACTTACATTTACACTTACACATACACTTACACTTACACTTACACTTACACTTACACTTACACTTACACTTACACTTACACTTACACTTACACTTACACTTACACTTACACTTACACTTACACTTACACTTACACTTACACTTACACTTACACTTACACTTACACTTACACTTACACTTACACTTACACTTACACTTACACTTACACTTACACTTACACTTACACTTACACTTACACTTACACTTACACTTACACTTACACTTACACTTACACTTACACTTACACTTACACTTACACTTACACTTACACTCACACTTACACTTACACTTACACTCACACTTACACGTACACTTACACTCACACTTACACTTACACTTACTCTTACTCTTACACTCACACTTACACTTACACTTACACTTACACTTACACTTACACTTACACTTACACTTACACTTACACTTACACTTACACTTACACTTACACTTACACTTACACTTACACTTACACTTACACTTACACTTACACTTACTCTTACACTTACACTTACACTTACACTTACACTTACACTTACACTTACACTTACACTTACACTTACACTTACACTTACACTTACACTTACACTTACACTTACACTTACACTTAAACTTACACTTACACTTACACTTACACTTACACTTACACTTACACTTACACTTACACTTACACTTACACTTACACTTACACTTACACTTACACTTACACTTACACTTACACTTACACTTACACTTACACTTACACTTACACTTACACTTACACTTACACTTACACTTACACTTACACTTACACTTACACTTACACTTACACTTACACTTACACTTACACTTACACTTACACTTACACTTACACTTACACTTACACTTACACTTACACTTACACTTACACTTACACTTACACTTACACTTACACTTACACTTACACTTACACTTACAATCACACTTACACTTACACTTACATTTACACTTAGCCTTACACTTACACTTACACTTACACTTACACTTACACTTACACTTACACTTACACTTACACTTACACTTACACTTACACTTACACTTACACTTACACTTACACTTACACTTACACTTACACTTACACTTACACTTACACTTACACTCACACTCACACTTCCACTTACACTTACACTTACACTTACACTTACACTTACACTTACACTTACACTTACACTTACACTTACACTTACACTTACTCTTACACTTACACTCACACTTACACTTACACTTACCTTTACACTTACACTTAAACTTACACTTACCCTTACACTTACACTTACACTTACACTTACACTTACACTTACACTTACACTTACACTTACACTTACACTTACACTTACACTTACACTTACACTTACACTTACACTTACACTCACACTTACACTTACACTTACACTTACACTCACACTTACACGTACACTTACACTCACACTTACACTTACACTTACTCTTACACTCACACTTACACTTACACTTACACTTACACTTACACTTACACTTACACTTACACTTACACTTACACTTACACTTACACTTACACTTACACTTACACTTACACTTACACTTACACTTACACTTACACTTACACTTACACTTACACTTTCACTTACTCTTACACTTACACTTACACTTACACTTACACTTACACTTACACTTACACTTACACTTACACTTACACTTACACTTACACTTACACTTACACTTACACTTACACTTACACTTACACTTACACTTACACTTACACTTACACTTACACTTACACTTACACTTACACTTACACTTACACTTACGGTTACACTGACACTTACACTTACACTTACACTGACACTTACACCTACACTTACACTTACACTTACACTTACACTTACACTTACACTTACATTTACACTTACACTTAAACTTACACTTAAACTTACACTTAAACTTACACTTACACTTACACTTACACTTACACTTACACTTACACTTACACTTACACTTACACTTATACTTACACTTACACTTACACTTACACTTACACTTACACTTACACTTACACTTACACTTACACTTACACATACACTTACACTTACACTTACACTTACACTTACACTTACACTTACACTTACACTTACACTTACACTTACACTTACACTTACACTTACACTTACACTTACACTTACACTTACACTTACACTTACACTTACACTTACACTTACACTTACACTTACACTTACACTTACACTTACACTTACACTTACACTTACACTTACACTTACACTTACACTTACACTTACACTTACACTTACACTTACACTTACACTTACACTTACACTTACACTTACACTTACACTTACACTTACACTTACACTTACACTTACACTTACACTTACACTTACACTTACACTTACACTTACACTTACACTTACACTTACACTTACACTTACACTTACCTTTACACTCACACTTACACTTACACTTACACTTACACTTACACTTACACTTACACTTACACTTACATTTACACTTACACATACACTTACACTTACACTTACACTTACACTTACACTTACACTTACACTTACACTTACACTTACACTTACACTTACACTTACACTTACACTTACACTTACACTTACACTTACACTTACACTTACACTTACACTTACACTTACACTTACACTTACACTTACACTTACACTTACACTTACACTTACACTTACACTTACACTTACACTTACACTTACACTTACACTTACACTTACACTTACACTTACACTTACACTTACACTCACACTTACACTTACACTTACACCCACACTTACACGTACACTTACACTCACACTTACACTTACACTTACTCTTACACTCACACTTACACTTACACTTACACTTACACTTACACTTACACTTACACTTACACTTACACTTACACTTACACTTACACTTACACTTACACTTACACTTACACTTACACTTACACTTACACTTACACTTACACTTACACTTACACTTACACTTACACTTACTCTTACACTTACACTTACACTTACACTTACACTTACACTTACACTTACACTTACACTTACACTTAAACTTACACTTACACTTACACTTACACTTACACTTACACTTACACTTACACTTACACTTACACTTACACTTACACTTACACTTACACTTACAATCACACTTACACTTACACTTACATTTACACTTAGCCTTACACTTACACTTACACTTACACTTACACTTACACTTACACTTACACTTACACTTACACTTACACTTACACTTACACTTACACTTACACTTACACTTACACTTACACTTACACTTACACTTACACTTACACTTACACTTACACTTACACTTACACTTACACTTACACTTACACTTACACTTACACTTACACTTACATTTACACTCACACTTAAACTTACACTTACACTTACACTTACACTTACACTTACACTTTTACTTGCACTTACACTTACACTTACACTTACACTTACACTTACACTTACACTTACCCTTACACTTACACTTATACTTACAATTACACTTACAGTTACACTTACACTTACACTCACACTTACACTTACACTTACACTTACACTCACACTTACACTTACACTTACACTTACACTTACACTTACACTTACATTTACACTTACACTTACACTCACACTTACACTTACACGTACACTTACATTTACACTTACACTTACACGTACACTTACATTTACACTTACACTTACACTTACACTCAGACTTAAACTTACAATTACACTTACACTTACACTTACACTTACAATCACACTTACACTTACACTTACACTTACGCTTACACTTACACTTACATTTACACTTACACTCACACTCACACTCACACTCACACTTACACCTACACTTACACTTACACTTACACTTACACTTACACTTACGGTTACACTGACACTTACACTTACACTTACACTTACACTTACACCTACACTTACACTTACACTTACACTTACACTTACACTTACATTTACACTTACACTTAAACTTACACTTAAACTTACACTTAAACTTACACTTACACTTACACTTACACTTACACTTACACTTACACTTACACTTACACTTACACTTACACTTATACTTACACTTACACTTACACTTACACTTACACTTACACTTACACTTACACTTACACTTACACATACACTTACACTTACACTTACACTTACACTTACACTTACACTTACACTTACACTTACACTTACACTTACACTTACACTTACACTTACACTTACACTTACACTTACACTTACACTTACACTTACACTTACACTTACACTTACACTTACACTTACACTTACACTTACACTTACACTTACACTTACACTTACACTTACACTTACACTTACACTTACACTTACACTTACACTTACACTTACACTTACACTTACACTTACACTTACACTTACACTTACACTTACACTTACACTTACACTTACACTTACACTTACACTTACACTTACACTTACACTTACACTTACACTTACACTTACACTTACACTTACACTTACCTTTACACTTACACTTACACTTACACTTACACTTACACTTACACTTACCTTTACACTTACACTTACACTTACACTTACACTTACACTTACACTTACACTTACACTTACACTTACATTTACACTTACACATACACTTACACTTACACTTACACTTACACTTACACTTACACTTACACTTACACTTACACTTACACTTACACTTACACTTACACTTACACTTACACTTACACTTACACTTACACTTACACTTACACTTACACTTACACTTACACTTACACTTACACTTACACTTACACTTACACTTACACTTACACTTACACTTACACTTACACTTACACTTACACTTACACTTACACTTACACTTACACTTACACTTAGACTTACACTTACACTTACACTTACACTTACACTTACACTTACACTTACACTTACACTTACACTCACACTTACACTTACACTTACACTCACACTTACACGTACACTTACACTCACACTTACACTTACACTTACACTTACACTTACACTTACTCTTACACTTACACTTACACTTACACTTACACTTACACTTACACTTACACTTACACTTACACTTACACTTACACTTACACTTACACTTACACTTACACTTACACTTACACTTACACTTACACTTACACTTACACTTACACTTACACTTACACTTACACTTACACTTACGGTTACACTGACACTTACACTTACACTTACACTTACACTTACACCTACACTTACACTTACACTTACACTTACACTTACACTTACACTTACATTTACACTTACACTTAAACTTACACTTAAACTTACACTTAAACTTACACTTACACTTACACTTACACTTACACTTACACTTACACTTACACTTACACTTACACTTACACTTACACTTACACTTAAACTTACACTTACACTTACACTTACACTTACACTTACACTTACACTTACACTTACACTTACACATACACTTACACTTACACTTACACTTACACTTACACTTACACTTACACTTACACTTACACTTACACTTACACTTACACTTACACTTACACTTACACTTACACTTACACTTACACTTACACTTACACTTACACTTACACTTACACTTACACTTACACTTACACTTACACTTACACTTACACTTACACTTACACTTACACTTACACTTACACTTACACTTACACTTACACTTACACTTGAACTTACACTTACACTTACACTTACACTTACACTTACACTTACACTTACACTTACACTTACCTTTACACTTACACTTACACTTACACTTACACTTACACTTACACTTACACTTACACTTACACTTACACTTACATTTACACTTACACATACACTTACACTTACACTTACACTTACACTTACACTTACACTTACACTTACACTTACACTTACACTTACACTTACACTTACACTTACACTTACACTTACACTTACACTTACACTTACACTTACACTTACACTTACACTTACACTTACACTTACACTTACACTTACACTTACACTTACACTTACACTTACACTTACACTTACACTTACACTTACACTTACACTTACACTTACACTTACACTTACACTTACACTCACACTTACACTTACACTTACACTCACACTTACACGTACACTTACACTCACACTTACACTTACACTTACTCTTACACTCACACTTACACTTACACTTACACTTACACTTACACTTACACTTACACTTACACTTACACTTACACTTACACTTACACTTACACTTACACTTACACTTACACTTACACTTACACTTACACTTACACTTACACTTACACTTACACTTACTCTTACACTTACACTTACACTTACACTTACACTTACACTTACACTTACACTTACACTTACACTTACACTTACACTTACACTTACACTTACACTTACACTTACACTTACACTTAAACTTACACTTACACTTACACTTACACTTACACTTACACTTACACTTACACTTACACTTACACTTACACTTACACTTACACTTACACTTACACTTACACTTACACTTACACTTACACTTACACTTACACTTACACTTACACTTACACTTACACTTACACTTACACTTACACTTACACTTACACTTACACTTACACTTACACTTACACTTACACTTACACTTACACTTACACTTACACTTACACTTACACTTACACTTACACTTACACTTACACTTACACTTACACTTACACTTACACTTACAATCACACTTACACTTACACTTACATTTACACTTAGCCTTACACTTACACTTACACTTACACTTACACTTACACTTACACTTACACTTACACTTACACTTACACTTACACTTACACTTACACTTACACTTACACTTACACTTACACTTACACTTACACTTACACTTACACTTACACTTACACTTACACTTACACTTACACTTACACTCACACTCACACTTCCACTTACACTTACACTTACACTTACACTTACACTTACACTTACACTTACACTTACACTTACACTTACACTTACACTTACACTTACTCTTACACTTACACTCACACTTACACTTACACTTACCTTTACACTTACACTTAAACTTACACTTACCCTTACACTTACACTTACACTTACACTTACACTTACACTTACACTTACACTTACACTTACACTTACACTTACACTTACACTTACACTTACACTTACACTTACACTTACACTTACACTTACACTTACACTTACACTTACACTTACACTTACACTTACACTTACACTTACACTTACACTTACACTTACACTTACACTTACACTTACACTTACACTTACACTTACACTTACACTTACACTTACACTTACACTTACACTTACACTTACACTTACACTTACACTTACACTTACACTTACACTTACACTTACACTTACACTTACACTTACACTTACACTTACACTTACACTTACACTTACACTTACACTTACACGTACACCACACTCACACTCACACTTACACTTACACTCACACTTACACTTACACTTACACTTTTCCCTACACTTACACTTACAGTTACACTTACGCTCACAATTACACTGAAACTTATACTTACACTTATACTTACACTTGCACTTACACTTACACTTACACTTACACTTACACTTACACTTACACTTACACTTACACTTACACTTACACTTACACTTACACTTACACTTACACTTACACTTACACTTACACTTACACTTACACTTACACTTACGCTTACACTTACACTTACACTTACACTTACACTTACATTTACACTTACACTTACACTTACACTTACACTTACACTTACACTCACACTTACACTCACACTCACACTTACACTTACACTTACACTTACACTTACACTTACACTTACACTTACACTTACACTTACACTTACACTTACACTTTTCCCTACACTGACACTTACACTTACACTTACGCTCACAATAACACTTACACTTATACTTACACTTATACTTACACTTGCACTTACACTCACACTTACACTTACACTTACACTTACACTTACACTTACACTTACGCTTACACTTACACTTACACTTACACTTACACTTACACTTACACTTACACTTACACTTACACTTACACTTACACTTACACTTACACTTACACTTACACTCACACTCACACTTACACTCACACTCACACTTAGACTTACACTTACACTTACACTTACACTTACACTTACACTTACACTTACACTGACACTTACATTTACACTTACACTTACACTTACACTTACACTTACACTTACACTTACACTTACACTTACACTTACACTTACACTTACACTTACACTTACCCTTACCCTTACCCTTACACTTGCACTTATACTTACAATTACACTTACAGTTACACTTACACTTACACTCACACTTACACTTACACTTACACTTACACTTACACTTACACTTACACTTACACTTACACTTACACTTACACTTACACTTACACTTACATTTACACTTACACTTACACTGACACTTACACTTACACTTACACGTACACTTACATTTACACTTACACTTACACTTACACTTACACTTAAACTTACATTCACACTTACACTTACACTTACACTTACACTTAGACTTAAACTTACAATTACACTTACACTTACACTTACAATCACACTTACACTTACACTTACACTTACGCTTACACTTACACTTACACTTACATTTACACTCACACTTACACTCACACTTACACCTACACTTTCACTTACACTTACACTTACACTTACACTTACACTCACAGTTACACTGACACTTACACTTACACTTACACTTACACTTACACTTACACTTATACTTACACTTACACTTACACTTACACTTACACTTACACTTAAACTTACACTTAAACTTACACTTACACTTACACTTACACTTACACTCACACTTACACTTACACTTACACTTACACTTACACTTACACTTACACTTACACTTACACTTACACTTACACTTACACTTACACTTACACTTACACTTACACTTACACTTACACTTACACTTACACTTACACTTACACTTACACTTACACTTACACTTACACTTACACTTACACTTACACCTACACTTACACTTACACTTACACTTACACTTACACTTACACTTACACTTACACTTACACTTACACTTACACTTACACTTACTTTTACACTTACACTTACACTTACACTTACACTTACACTTACACTTACACTTACACTTACACTTACACTTACACTTACACTTACACATACACTTACACTTACACTTACACTTACACTTACACTTACACTTACACTTACACTTACACTTACACTTACACTTACACTTACACTTACACTTACACTTACACTTACACTTACACTTACACTTACACTTACACTTACACTTACACTTACACTTACACTTACACTTACACTTACACTTACACTTACACTTACACTTACACTTACACTTACACTTACACTTACACTTACACTTACACTTACACTTACACTTACACTTACACTTACACTTACACTTACACTTACACTTACACTTACACTTACACTTACACTTACACTTACACTTACACTTACACTTACACTTACACTTACACTTACACTTACACTTACACTTACACTTACGCTTACACTTACACTTACACTTACACTTACACTTACACTTACACTTACACTTACACTTACACTTACACTTACACTTACACTTACACTTACACTTACACTTACACTTACACTTACACTTACACTTACACTTACACTTACACTTACACTTACACTTACACTTACACTTACACTTACACTTACACTTACACTTACACTTACACTTACACTCACACTTACACTTACACTTACACTTACACTTACACTTACACTTACACTTACACTTACACTTACACTTACACTTACACTTACACTTACACTTACACTTACACTTACACTTACACTTACACTTACACTTACACTTACACTTACACTTACACTTACACTTACACTTACACTTACACTTACACTTACACTTACACTTACACTTACACTTACACTTACACTTACACTTACACTTACACTTACACTTACACTTACACTTACACTTACACTTACACTTACACTTACACTTACACTTACACTTACACTTACACTTACACTTACACTTACACTTACACTTACACTTACACTTACACTTACACTTACACTTACACTTACACTTACACTTACACTTACACTTACACTTACACTTACACTTACACTTACACTTACACTTACACTTACACTTACACTTACACTTACACTTACACTTACACTTACACTTACACTTACACTTACACTTACACTTACACTTACACTTACACTTACACTTACACTTACACTTACACTTACACTTACACTTACACTTACACTTACACTTACACTTACACTTACACTTACACTTACACTTACACTTACACTTACACTTACACTTACACTTACACTTACACTTACACTTACACTTACACTTACACTTACACTTACACTTACACTTACACTTACACTTACACTTACACTAACACTTACACTTACACTGAAACTCACACTCACACTCACACTCACACCCACGCTCACACTCACACTCACACTTACACTCACACTCGAACTCGCACTTACACTCACACTCACACTCATACTTACACTTACACTTACACTTACACTTACACTTACACTTACACTTACAATTACACTTACACTTACACTTACACTTACACTTACACTTACACTTACACTTACACTTACACTTACACTTACACTTACACTTACACTTACACTTACACTTACACTTACATTTACACCTACACTTACACTTACACTTACACTTACACTTACACTTACACTTACACTTAGACTTACACTTACACTTACACTTACACTTACACTTACACTAACACTCACACTTACACTTACACTTACACTTACACTTACACTTACACTTACACTTACACTTACACTTACACTTACACTTACACTTACACTTACACTTACACTTACACTTACACTTACACTTACACTTACACTTACACTTACACTTACACTTACACTCACACTTACACTTACACTTACACTTACACTTACACTTACACTTACACTTACACTTACACTTACACTTACACTTACACTTACACTCACACTTACACTTACACTTACACTTACACTTACACTTCCACTTCCACTTACACTTACACTTACACTTACACTTACACTTACACTTACACTTACACTTACACTTACACTTACACTTACACTTACACTTACACTTACACTTACACTTACACTTACACTTACACTTACACTTACACTTACACTTACACTTACACTTACACTTACACTTACACTTACACTTACACTTACACTTACACTTACACTTACACTTACACTTACACTTACACTTACACTTACACTTACACTTACACTTACACTTACACTTACACTTACACTTACACTTACACTTACACTTACACTTACACTTACACTTACACTTACACTTACACTTACACTTACACTTACACTTACACTTACACTTACACTTACACTTACACTTACACTTACACTTACACTTACACTTACACTTACACTTACACTTACACTTACACTTACACTTACACTTACACTTACACTTACACTTACACTTACACTTACACTTAAACTTACACTTACACTTACACTTACTTTTACACTTACACTTACACTTACACTTACACTTACACTTACACTTACACTCACATTTACACTTACACTTACACTTACACTTACACTCAAACTTACACTTACACTTACACTTACACTTACACTTACACTTACACTTACACTTACACTTACACTTACACTTACACTTACACTTACACTTACACTTACACTTACACTTACACTTACACTTACACTTACACTTACACTTACACTTACACTTACACTTACACTTACACTTACACTTACACTTACACTTACACTTACACTTACACTTACACTTACACTTACACTTACACTTACACTTACACTTACACTTACACTTACACTTACACTTACACTTACACTTACACTTACACTTACACTTACACTTACACTTACAATTACACTTACACTTACACTTACACTTACACTTACACCTACACTTACACTTACACTTACACTTACACTTACACTTACACTTACACTTACACTTACACTTACACTTACACTTACACTTACACTTACACTTACACTTACACTTACACTTACACTTACACTTACACTTACACTTGCACTTACACTTACACTTACACTTACACTTACACTTACACTTACACTTACACTTACACTTACACTTACACTTACACTTACACTTACACTTTCACTTACACTTACACTTACACTTACACTTACACTTACACTTACACTTACACTTACACTTACACTTACACTTACACTTACACTTACACTTACACTTACACTTACACTTACACTTACACTTACATTCACACTTACACTTACACTTACACTTACACTTACACTTACACTTACACTTACACTTACACTTACACTTACACTTACACTTACACTTACACTTACACTTACACTTACACTTACACTTACACTTACACTTACACTTACACTTACACTTACACTTACACTTACACTTACACTTACACTTACACTTACACTTACACTTACACTTACACTTACACTTACACTTACACTCACACTCACACTTACACTTACAATTACGCTCACACTTACACTTACACTTACACTTAAACTCACACTCACACTCACACTCACACTTACACTCACACTTACACTTACACTTACACTTACACTTACACTTACACTTACACTTACACTTATACTTACACTTACACTTACACTTACACTTACACTTACACTTACACTTACACTTACACTTACACTTACACTTACACTTACACTTACACTTACACTTACACTTACACTTACACTTACAACACACTTACACTTACACTTACACTCACACTTACACGTACACTTACACTTACACTTACACTTACACTTACTCTTACACTCACACTTACACTTACACTTACACTTACACTTACACTTACACTTACACTTACACTTACACTTACACTTACACTTACACTTACACTTACACTTACACTTACAATTACACTTACACTTACACTTACACTTACACTTACACTTACACTTACACTTACACTTACACTTACACTTACACTTACACTTACACTTACACTTACACTTACACTTACACTTACACTTACACTTACACTTACACTTACACTTACACTTACACTTACACTTACACTTACACTTACACTTACACTTACACTTACACTTACACTTACACTTACACTTACACTTACACTTACACTTACACTTACACTTACACTTACACTTACACTTACACTTACACTTACACTTACACTTACACTTACACTTACACTTACACTTACACTTACACTTACACTTCCACTTACACTTACACTTACACTTACACTTACACTTACACTTACACTTACACTTACACTTACACTTACACTTACACTTACACTTACACTTACACTTACACTTACACTTACACTTACACTTACACTTACACTTACACTTACACTTACACTTACACTTACACTTACACTTACACTTACACTTACACTTACACTTACACTTACACTTACACTTACACTTACACTTACACTTACACTTACACTTACACTTACACTTACACTTACACTTACACTTACACTTACACTTACACTTACACTTACACTTACACGTACACTTACACTTACACTTACACTTACACTTACACTTACACTTACAC
>CAXAQZ010001207.1:0-5000 GCA_963971145.1 Sussaba pulchella | reverse complement strand
TGATGGAATCGTCGCTACAAGGTTATAACATTTTAAACATGATAAGTCATCATTTATATATATATTTGATTTTACCAAAATTTTTCCGAATCTAATTGCTCAAAAAACAAAAAAAAATAATTACCGTCTATTTCAAATTTTTAATGATTCAATTTATGCGAAAAAGATAGAATCTTATATAAACAGTATGGAAAGTAAGATTGATAAAGTCGACTATATTAATTTATCGAATAACGATGAATAAAATTTGACGCGTAGACCGATCGCTCGTTTATAAAATTCTAAAAATTCAAAAATTCTTGTTAAACGTGAACAACGTTATGAATTGTAATTGAATCGAAAAAGTTTGTTTTGACAATAAAAACCGATCAACGATAAGTGAATTTTGAATCCACACGTAGACCGATCGCATGTACATTGAGTTGACGCGTAGACCGACCGCACTCGAAAATAATCCACGCGTAGACCGACCGCGACCGGAGTTGTTCGACGCGTAGACCGATCGCATGTACATTGAGTTGACGCGTAGACCGACCGCACTCGGGAATAATCCACGCGTAGACCGACCGCGACCAGAGTTGTTCGACGCGTAGACCGATCGCTTTCTCGAAAAGTAAAAAAACATAACTTTCTTCTTATCGCATTAACGTAACAATCAATATCGAAACGTGGTTAAAAAGTTTTTTTAAAAATTATTTTTTCATCGAAATGAAATAAATAAACCTTCATTTTTCGACCGTAGATCGACCGCTTTTTCTTAAAACCAAACAAAAAAAAAAAAAAATTCGTTTGTAAAATAATAAGAACATTAAAATTATTCCAGGCGTAGACCGATCGGTTTTTCTGAAATTCGAAAAAAAAAAAAATTTCTTTCATGAAACGCGAAAACCATTTTGACCTAAAATTTATTCTAATAAATTAATGAAAAAAAATTGGTATCGAAAAACGAAAGAGGATTTTAAAATCCACACGTAGACCGATCGCATGTACATTGAGTTTACGCGTAGACCGACCGCACTCGGGAATAATCCACGCGTAGACCGACCGCGACCAGAGTTGTTCGACGCGTAGACCGATCGCATGTACATTGGGTTGACGCGTAGACCGATCGCCCTCGGAAATAATCCACTCGTAGACCGACCGCGACCAGAGTTGTTCGACGCGTAGACCGATCGCATTCTCGAAAAGTAAAAGAACATAACTTTCTTCTTATCGCATTAACGTAACGATCAATATCAAAACGTGCTTAAAAATTTTTTTTTTTAAATTATTTTTCCATCGGAATGAAATGAATAAACCTTAAATTTTTACCCGTAGATCGACCTTTTTTTCTTGAACCCAAAAAAAAAAAAAAAAATTCGGTTGTAAAATAATAAGAACATTAAAATGATTCCAGGCGTAGACCGATCGGTTTTTTTGAAATTCGAAAATGAAGAAAAAAATTTTTCATGAAACGCGAAAAAAATTTGACCTAAAATTTATTCTAATGAATTGATGAAAAAAATTGATATCGAAAAACGAAAGAGGAATTTAAAATCCACACGTAGACCGATTGCATGTATATTAAGTTGACGCGTAGACCGACCGCACTCGGAAATAATCCACGCGTAGACCGACCGCGACCAGAGTTGTTCGACGCGTAGACCGATCGCATGTACATTGAGTTGACGCGTAGACCGATCGCACTCGGGAATAATCCACGCGTAGACCGACCGCGACCAGAGTTGTTCGACGCGTAGACCGATCGCTTTCTCGAAAAGTAAAAAAACATAACTTTCTTCTTATCGCACTAACGTAACAATCAATATCAAAACGTGGTTAAAAAATTTTTTTTCAAATAATTTTTTCATCGAAATGAAATAAATAAACCTTCATTTTTCGACCGTAGATCGACCGCTTTTTCTTGAAACCAAAAAAAAAAAAAAAAAAAATTCGTTTGTAAAATAATAAGAACATTAAAATTATTCCAGGCGTAGACCGATCGGTTTTTCTGAAATTCGAAAAAAAAAAAAATTTCTTTCATGAAACGCGAAAACCACTTTGACCTAAAATTTATTCTAATAAATTGATGAAAAAAAATTGGTATCGAAAAACGAAAGAGGATTTTAAAATCCACACGTAGACCGATCGCATGTACATTGAGTTGACGCGTAGACCGACCGCACTCGGGAATAATCCACGCGTAGACCGACCGCGACCAGAGTTGTTCGACGCGTAGACCGATCGCATGTACATTGGGTTGACGCGTAGACCGATCGCCCTCGGAAATAATCCACGCGTAGACCGACCGCGACCAGAGGTGTTCGACGCGTAGACCGATCGCATTCTCGAAAAGTAAAAGAACATAACTTTCTTCTTATCGCATTAACGTAACGATCAATATCAAAACGTGCTTAAAAATTTTTTTTTTTAAATTATTTTTCCATCGGAATGAAATGAATAAACCTTAAATTTTTACCCGTGGATCGACCTTTTTTTCTTAAACCCAAAAAAAAAAAAAAATTCGGTTGTAAAATAATAAGAACATTAAAATGATTCCAGGCGTAGACCGATCGGTTTTTTTGAAATTCGAAAATGAAGAAAAAAATTTTTCATGAAACGCGAAAAAAAATTTGACCTAAAATTTATTCTAATGAATTGATGAAAAAAATTGATATCGAAAAAGGAAAGAGGAATTTAAAATCCACACGTAGACCGATCGCATGTATATTGAGTTGACGCGTAGACCGACCGCACTCGGAAATAATCCACGCGTAGACCGACCGCGACCAGAGTTGTTCGACGCGTAGACCGATCGCATGTACATTGAGTTGACGCGTAGACCGATCGCACTCGGGAATAATCCACGCGTAGACCGACCGCGACCAGAGTTGTTCGACGCGTAGACCGATCGCTTTCTCGAAAAGTAAAAAAACATAACTTTCTTCTTATCGCATTAACGTGACAATCAATATCAAAACGTGGTTAAAAAATTTTTTTTCAAATAATTTTTTCATCGAAATGAAATAAATAAAACTTCATTTTTCGACCGTAGATCGACCGCTTTTTCTTGAAACCAAAAAAAAAAAAAAAAAAATTCGTTTGTAAAATAATAAGAACATTAAAATTATTCCAGGCGTAGACCGATCGGTTTTTCTGAAATTCGAAAAAAAAAAAAATTTTTTTCATGAAACGCGAAAACCATTTTGACCTAAAATTTATTCTAATAAATTGATGAAAAAAATTGGTATCGAAAAACGAAAGAGGATTTTAAAATCCACACGTAGACCGATCGCATGTACATTGAGTTTACGCGTAGACCGACCGCACTCGGGAATAATCCACGCGTAGACCGACCGCGACCAGGGTTGTTCGACGCGTAGACCGATCGCATGTACATTGGGTTGACGCGTAGACCGATCGCCCTCGGAAATAATCCACGCGTAGACCGACCGCGACCAGAGTTGTTCGACGCGTAGACCGATCGCATTCTCGAAAAGTAAAAGAACATAACTTTCTTCTTATCGCATTAACGCAACGATCAATATCAAAACGTGCTTAAAAATTTTTTTTTTAAAATTATTTTTCCATCGGAATAAAATGAATAAACCTTAAATTTTACCCGTAGATCGACCTTTTTTTCTTGAACCCAAAAAAAAAAAAAAAAATTCGGTTGTAAAATAATAAGAACATTAAAATGATTCCAGGCGTAGACCGATCGGTTTTTTTGAAATTCGAAAATGAAGAAAAAAATTTTTCATGAAACGCGAAAAAAATTTGACCTAAAATTTATTCTAATGAATTGATGAAAAAAATTGATATCGAAAAACGAAAGAGTAATTTGAAATCCACACGTAGACCGATCGGCATGTATATTGAGTTGACGCGTAGACCGACCGCACTCGGAAATAATCCACGCGTAGACCGACCGCGACCAGAGCTGTTCGACGCGTAGACCGATCGCATGTACATTGAGTTGACGCGTAGACCGATCGCACTCGGGAATAATCCACGCGTAGACCGACCGCGACCAGAGTTGTTCGACGCGTAGACCGATCGCTTCCTCGAAAGTAAAAAAAACATAACTTTCTTCTTATCGCATTGACGTGACAATCAATATCAAAACGTGGTTAAAAAATTTTTTTTCAAATTATTTTTTCATCGAAATGAAATAAATAAACCTTCATTTTTCGACCGTAGATCGACCGCTTTTTCTTGAAACCAAAAAAAAAAAAAAAAAAAATTCGTTTGTAAAATAATAAGAACATTAAAATTATTCCAGGCGTAGACCGATCGGTTTTTCTGAAATTCGAAAATGAAGAAAAAAAATTTTCATGAAACGCGAAAAAAAATTTGACCTAAAATTTATTCTAATGGATTGATGAAAAAAATTGATATCGAAAAACGAAAGAGGAATTTAAAATCCACACGTAGACCGATCGCATGTACATTGAGTTGACGCGTAGACCGACCGCCACTCGGGAATAATCCACGCGTAGACCGACGCGACCAGAGTTGTTCGACGCGTAGACCGATCGCTTTCTCGAAAAGTAAAAAAACATAACTTTCTTCTTATCGCATTAACGTAACAATCAATATCTAAACGTGGTTAAAAAGTTTTTTTAAAAATTATTTTTTCATCGAAATGAAATAAATAAACCTTTCATTTTTCGACCGTAGATCGACCGCTTTTTCTTGAAACCAAACAAAAAAAAAAAAAAATTCGTTTGTAAAATAATAAGAACATTAAAATTATTCCAGGCGTAGACCGATCGGTTTTTCTGAAATTCGAAAAAAAAAAAAAATTTCTTTCATGAAACGCGAAAACCATTTTGACCTAAAATTTATTCTAATAAATTAATGAAAAAAATTGGTATCGAAAAACGAAAGAGGATTTTAAAATCCACACGTAGACCGATCGCGTGTACATTGAGTTTACGCGTAGACCGACCGCACTCGGGAATAATCCACGCGTAGACCGACCGCGACCAGAGTTGTTCGACGCGTAGACCGATCGCATG
>CAXAQZ010001206.1:0-5000 GCA_963971145.1 Sussaba pulchella | reverse complement strand
TTGGTCAAAATGGTTTTCGCGTTTCATGAAGAAAATTTTTTTTCTTTCGAATTTCAGAAAAACCGATCGGTCTACGCCTGGAATAATTTTCATGTTCTTATTATTTTACAAACGAAATTTTTTTTTTTTTTTTGGTTTCAAGAAAAAGCGGTCGATCTACGGGTAAAAAATGAAGGTTTATTTATTTCATTTCGATGAAAAAACAATTTGGAAAAAAAAAATTTTTAACCACGTTTTGATATTGATTGTTACATTAATACGATAAGAAGAAAGTTATTTTCTTTTACTCTTCGAAAAAGCGATCGGTCTACGCGTCGAGCAACTCTGGTCGCGGTCGGTCTACGCGTGGATTATTCCCGAGTGCGATCGGTCTACGCGTCAACTCAATGTACATGCGATCGGTCTACGCGTCGAACAACTCTGGTCGCGGTCGGTCTACGCGTGGATTATTTCCGAGTGCGGTCGGTCTACGCGTCAACTCAATATACATGCGATCGGTCTACGTGTGGATTTTAAATTCCTCTTTCGTTTTTCGATATCAATTTTTTTCATCAATTCATTAGAATAAATTTTAGGTCAAATTGGTTTTCGCGTTTCATGAAAAATTTTTTTCTTCATTTTTGAATTTCAAAAAAACCGATCGGTCTACGCCTGGAATCATTTTAATATTCTTATTATTTTACAACCGAATTTTTTTTTTTTTTTTGGGTTCAAGAAAAAAAGGTCGATCTACGGGTAAAAATTTAAGGTTTATTCATTTCATTCCGATGGAAAATAATTTAAAAAAAAAATTTTTAAGCACGTTTTGATATTGATTATTACGTTAATGCGATAAGAAGAAAGTTATGTTCTTTTACTTTTCGAGAATGCGATCGGTCTACGCGTCGAACAACTCTGGTCGCGGTCGGTCTACGCGTGGATTATTTCCGAGGGCGATCGGTCTACGCGTCAACTCAATGTACATGCGATCGGTCTACGCGTCGAACAACTCTGGTTGCGGTCGGTCTACGCGTGGATTATTCCGGAGTGCGGTCGGTCTACGCGTCAACTCAATGTACATGCGATCGGTCTACGTGTGGATTTTAAAATCCTCTTTCGTTTTTCGATACCAATTTTTTTTTATCAATTTATTAGAATAAATTTTAGGTCAAAATGGTTTTCGCGTTTCATGAAAGAAATTTTTTTTTTTTTCGAATTTCAGAAAAACCGATCGGTCTACGCCTGGAATAATTTTAATGTTCTTATTATTTTACAAACGAATTTTTTTTTTTTTCTTTGGTTTCAAGAAAAAGCGGTCGATCTACGGTCGAAAAATGAAGGTTTATTTATTTCATTTCGATGAAAAAATAATTTGAAAAAAAATTTTTTAACCACGTTTTGATATTGATTGTTACGTTAATGCGATAAGAAGAAAGTTATGTTTTTTTACTTTTCGAGAAAGCGATCGGTCTACGCGTCGAACAACTCTGGTCGCGGTCGGTCTACGCGTGGATTATTCCCGAGTGCGATCGGTCTACGCGTCAACTCAATGTACATGCGATCGGTTTACGCGTCGAACAACTCTGGTCGCGGTCGGTCTACGCGTGGATTATTTCCGAGTGCGGTCGGTCTACGCGTCAACTCAATATACATGCGATCGGTCTACGTGTGGATTTTAAATTCCTCTTTCGTTTTTCGATATCAATTTTTTTCATCAATTCATTAGAATAAATTTTAGGTCAAATTTTTTTTCGCGTTTCATGAAAAAATTTTTTCTTCATTTTCGAATTTCAAAAAAACCGATCGGTCTACGCCTGGAATCATTTTAATGTTCTTATTATTTTACAACCGAATTTTTTTTTTTTTTTTGGGTTCAAGAAAAAAAGGTCGATCTACGGGTAAAAATTTAAGGTTTATTCATTTCATTCCGATGGAAAAATAATTAAAAAAAAAAAAATTTTAAGCACGTTTCGATATTGATCGTTACGTTAATGCGATAAGAAGAAAGTTATGTTCTTTTACTTTTCGAGAATGCGATCGGTCTACGCGTCGAACAACTCTGGTCGCGGTCGGTCTACGAGTGGATTATTTCCGAGGGCGATCGGTCTACGCGTCAACCCAATGTACATGCGATCGGTCTACGCGTCGAACAACTCTGGTCGCGGTCGGTCTACGCGTGGATTATTCCCGAGTGCGGTCGGTCTACGCGTAAACTCAATGTACACGCGATCGGTCTACGTGTGGATTTTAAAATCCTCTTTCGTTTTTCGATACCAATTTTTTTTCATTAATTTATTAGAATAAATTTTAGGTCAAAATGGTTTTCGCGTTTCATGAAAGAAATTTTTTTTTTTTCGAATTTCAGAAAAACCGATCGGTCTACGCCTGGAATAATTTTAATGTTCTTATTATTTTACAAACGAATTTTTTTTTTTTTTTGTTTGGTTTCAAGAAAAAGCGGTCGATCTACGGTCGAAAAATGAAGGTTTATTTATTTCATTTCGATGAAAAAATAATTTTTAAAAAAACTTTTTAACCACGTTTAGATATTGATTGTTACGTTAATGCGATAAGAAGAAAGTTATGTTTTTTTACTTTTCGAGAAAGCGATCGGTCTACGCGTCGAACAACTCTGGTCGCGGTCGGTCTACGCGTGGATTATTCCCGAGTGCGGTCGGTCTACGCGTCAACTCAATGTACATGCGATCGGTCTACGCGTCGAACAACTCTGGTCGCGGTCGGTCTACGCGTGGATTATTCCCGAGTGCGGTCGGTCTACGCGTAAACTCAATGTACATGCGATCGGTCTACGTGTGGATTTTAAAATCCTCTTTCGTTTTTCGATACCAATTTTTTTTCATTAATTTATTAGAATAAATTTTAGGTCAAAATGGTTTTCGCGTTTCATGAAAGAAATTTTTTTTTTTTTCGAATTTCAGAAAAACCGATCGGTCTACGCCTGGAATAATTTTAATGTTCTTATTATTTTACAAACGAATTTTTTTTTTTTTTTGTTTGGTTTTAAGAAAAAGCGGTCGATCTACGGTCGAAAAATGAAGGTTTATTTATTTCATTTCGATGAAAAAATAATTTTTAAAAAAACTTTTTAACCACGTTTCGATATTGATTGTTACGTTAATGCGATAAGAAGAAAGTTATGTTTTTTTACTTTTCGAGAAAGCGATCGGTCTACGCGTCGAACAACTCTGGTCGCGGTCGGTCTACGCGTGGATTATTCCCGAGTGCGGTCGGTCTACGCGTCAACCCAATGTACATGCGATCGGTCTACGCGTCGAACAACTCTGGTCGCGGTCGGTCTACGCGTGGATTATTCCCGAGTGCGGTCGGTCTACGCGTCAACTCAATGTACATGCGATCGGTCTACGTGTGGATTCAAAATTCACTTATCGTTGATCGGTTTTTATTGTCAAAACAAACTTTTTCGATTCAATTACAATTCATAACGTTGTTCACGTTTAACAAGAATTTTTGAATTTTTAGAATTTTATAAACGAGCGATCGGTCTACGCGTCAAATTTTATTCATCGTTATTCGATAAATTAATATAGTCGACTTTATCAATCTTACTTTCCATACTGTTTATATAAGATTCTATCTTTTTCGCATAAATTGAATCATTAAAAATTTGAAATAGACGGTAATTATTTTTTTTTGTTTTTTGAGCAATTAGATTCGGAAAAATTTTGGTAAAATCAAATATATATATAAATGATGACTTATCATGTTTAAAATGTTATAACCTTGTAGCGACGATTCCATCATTTCATTACTCCATTTCCAACGAGGCGAACATTTTCGTGTTTTTGACGCCCGTTTTTTTTCTAAGTCCGAGCGCACGGAGCCCGTCCGGGCCGTTCAACGCTAGTACGGCCGCCCTGCGCCCCATGTATAAGCCGTCGTTCGCCGAACCGCAGGCGCCCCAGCTCGGTACTATAAGAGGAGTCGAGGCGACGGTTCGGTCACCGCTTACCGTCCGATCATCGGTTACATACTATAACTCAGCATTACCACGAGTCGGCGTCTATGACCAAATGGCTCTTACGTGGTACACGCTACGGCGATGAAAGTTTTTCAACACGAGTTGTTAATAAACTTATACCGAGCATCGACTCACCCTGTTCCGGGCGAGAATATCAATATGAATGATGGACTTCACCATGAATTCCTGATATATTGCAAACATAAATACAAAAATACGTGCCTCAAAAGAGGGCACGTCGAGACGCTGAGAATATAAAATTTCCAGCATTATATAAGAGTTTATGTGGTTTTATAAACGAGAAAATTGACGAGAGTGCGATAGCGGGTTCGCACAATAATAAGAAATAAATATATGAGAAGGAAGAAGGAGGAAGGATAGAAAGATGCAATCCGTGGCTGAGTTGTCAAGGGTCTTTTTCATTGTGAAAGACACCGCAACCGAGTCGAAAATAAATAAATTAAAAATTTTAAATGAACAAAGAGTGTCCCCAGTCACTCCTCGTCGAGTATCTGGGGAAAAAACACTTCGAGAAACGAAAAGGTATAAAGATCTAACGGTCGATATTCCTGAGCTATCTCGTGAGATAAATTTCGAACGAAGCTCCCTGGTTGATCCTGCCAGTAGTCATATGCTTGTCTCAAAGATTAAGCCATGCATGTCTCAGTACATGCCGTATTAAGGTGAAACCGCGAATGGCTCATTAAATCAGTTATGGTTCCTTAGATCGTACACACATTTACTTGGATAACTGTGGTAATTCTAGAGCTAATACATGCAAACCAGAGTTCCGACCAGAGATGGAGAGGAACGCTTTTATTAGATCAAAACCAATCGGTGGCGGGTTCGCTCGTCCACCGTTTACCTTGGTGACTCTGAATAACTTTGTGCTGATCGCACGGTCTCGTACCGGCGACGCATCTTTCAAATGTCTGCCTTATCAACTGTCGATGGTAGGTTCTGCGCCTACCATGGTTGTAACGGGTAACGGGGAATCAGGGTTCGATTCCGGAGAGGGAGC
>CAXAQZ010001205.1:12500-15730 GCA_963971145.1 Sussaba pulchella | reverse complement strand
TTCTCGAAAAGTAAAAAACATAACTTTCTTCTTATCGCATTGACGTGACAATCAATATCAAAACGTGGTTAAAAAATTTTTTTCAAATTATTTTTTCATCGAAATGAAATAAATAAACCTTCATTTTTCGACCGTAGATCGACCGCTTTTTCTTGAAACCAAAAAAAAAAAAAAAAAAAATTCGTTTGTAAAATAATAAGAACATTAAAATTATTCCAGGCGTAGACCGATCGGTTTTTCTGAAATTCGAAAATGAAGAAAAAAAATTTTCATGTAACGCGAAAAAAAATTTGACCTAAAATTTATTCTAATGGATTGATGAAAAAAATTGATATCGAAAAACGAAAGAGGAATTTAAAATCCACACGTAGACCGATCGCATGTACATTGAGTTGACGCGTAGACCGACCGCACTCGGGAATAATCCACGCGTAGACCGACCGCGACCAGAGTTGTTCGACGCGTAGACCGATCGCTTTCTCGAAAAGTAAAAAAACATAACTTTCTTCTTATCGCATTAACGTAACAATCAATATCTAAACGTGGTTAAAAAGTTTTTTTAAAAATTATTTTTTCATCGAAATGAAATAAATAAACCTTCATTTTTCGACCGTAGATCGACCGCTTTTTCTTGAAACCAAACAAAAAAAAAAAAAAATTCGTTTGTAAAATAATAAGAACATTAAAATTATTCCAGGCGTAGACCGATCGGTTTTTTCTGAAATTCGAAAAAAAAAAAAATTTCTTTCATGAAACGCGAAAACCATTTTTGACCTAAAATTTATTCTAATAAATTAATGAAAAAAAAATTGGTATCGAAAAACGAAAGAGGATTTTAAAATCCACACGTAGACCGATCGCGTGTACATTGAGTTTACGCGTAGACCGACCGCACTCGGGAATAATCCACGCGTAGACCGACCGCGACCAGAGTTGTTCGACGCGTAGACCGATCGCATGTACATTGGGTTGACGCGTAGACCGATCGCCCTCGGAAATAATCCACTCGTAGACCGACCGCGACCAGAGTTGTTCGACGCGTAGACCGATCGCATTCTCGAAAAGTAAAAGAACATAACTTTCTTCTTATCGCATTAACGTAACGATCAATATCGAAACGTGCTTAAAAATTTTTTTTTTTTAATTATTTTTCCATCGGAATGAAATGAATAAACCTTAAATTTTTACCCGTAGATCGACCTTTTTTTCTTGAACCCAAAAAAAAAAAAAAAAATTCGGTTGTAAAATAATAAGAACATTAAAATGATTCCAGGCGTAGACCGATCGGTTTTTTTGAAATTCGAAAATGAAGAAAAAATTTTTTCATGAAACGCGAAAAAAAAATTTGACCTAAAATTTATTCTAATGAATTGATGAAAAAAAATTGATATCGAAAAACGAAAGAGGAATTTAAAATCCACACGTAGACCGATCGCATGTATATTGAGTTGACGCGTAGACCGACCGCACTCGGAAATAATCCACGCGTAGACCGACCGCGACCAGAGTTGTTCGACGCGTAAACCGATCGCATGTACATTGAGTTGACGCGTAGACCGATCGCACTCGGGAATAATCCACGCGTAGACCGACCGCGACCAGAGTTGTTCGACGCGTAGACCGATCGCTTTCTCGAAAAGTAAAAAAAAAAAACATAACTTTCTTCTTATCGCATTAACGTAACAATCAATATCAAAACGTGGTTAAAAAATTTTTTTTCAAATTATTTTTTCATCGAAATGAAATAAATAAACCTTCATTTTTCGACCGTAGATCGACCGCTTTTTCTTGAAACCAAAGAAAAAAAAAAAAAAATTCGTTTGTAAAATAATAAGAACATTAAAATTATTCCAGGCGTAGACCGATCGGTTTTTCTGAAATTCGAAAAAAAAAAAAATTTCTTTCATGAAACGCGAAAACCATTTTGACCTAAAATTTATTCTAATAAATTGATAAAAAAAAATTGGTATCGAAAAACGAAAGAGGATTTTAAAATCCACACGTAGACCGATCGCATGTACATTGAGTTGACGCGTAGACCGACCGCACTCCGGAATAATCCACGCGTAGACCGACCGCAACCAGAGTTGTTCGACGCGTAGACCGATCGCATGTACATTGAGTTGACGCGTAGACCGATCGCCCTCGGAAATAATCCACGCGTAGACCGACCGCGACCAGAGTTGTTCGACGCGTAGACCGATCGCATTCTCGAAAAGTAAAAGAACATAACTTTCTTCTTATCGCATTAACGTAATAATCAATATCAAAACGTGCTTAAAAATTTTTTTTTTTTAAATTATTTTCCATCGGAATGAAATGAATAAACCTTAAATTTTTACCCGTAGATCGACCTTTTTTTCTTGAACCCAAAAAAAAAAAAAAAATTCGGTTGTAAAATAATAAGAATATTAAAATGATTCCAGGCGTAGACCGATCGGTTTTTTTGAAATTCAAAAATGAAGAAAAAAATTTTTCATGAAACGCGAAAACCAATTTGACCTAAAATTTATTCTAATGAATTGATGAAAAAAATTGATATCGAAAAACGAAAGAGGAATTTAAAATCCACACGTAGACCGATCGCATGTATATTGAGTTGACGCGTAGACCGACCGCACTCGGAAATAATCCACGCGTAGACCGACCGCGACCAGAGTTGTTCGACGCGTAGACCGATCGCATGTACATTGAGTTGACGCGTAGACCGATCGCACTCGGGAATAATCCACGCGTAGACCGACCGCGACCAGAGTTGCTCGACGCGTAGACCGATCGCTTTTTCGAAGAGTAAAAGAAAATAACTTTCTTCTTATCGTATTAATGTAACAATCAATATCAAAACGTGGTTAAAAAATTTTTTTTTTCCAAATTGTTTTTTCATCGAAATGAAATAAATAAACCTTCATTTTTTACCCGTAGATCGACCGCTTTTTCTTGAAACCAAAAAAAAAAAAAAAATTTCGTTTGTAAAATAATAAGAACATGAAAATTATTCCAGGCGTAGACCGATCGGTTTTTCTGAAATTCGAAAGAAAAAAAATTTTCTTCATGAAACGCGAAAACCATTTTGACCAAAAATTTATTCTAATAAATTGATGAAAAAAAATTGGTATCGAAAAACTCGCTTTCTCGAAAAGTAAAAGAACATAACTTCCTTCTTATCGCATTAACGTAACAATCAATATCAAAACGTGCTTAAAAATTTTTTTTTTCAAATTATTTTTCCA
>CAXAQZ010001204.1:0-25410 GCA_963971145.1 Sussaba pulchella | reverse complement strand
CTCTCACTCTCTCACTCTCTCACTCTCTCAATCTCTCACTCTCTCACTCTTTCACTCTCTCACTCTCTCACTCTCTCACTCTCTCACTCTCTCACTCTCTCACTCCCTCACTCTCTCACTCTCTCACTCTCTCACTCTCTCACTCTCTTACTCTCTCAATCTCTCACTTTCTTACTCTTTCTCTCTCTCACTCTCTTACTCTCTCACTCTCCCATTCTCTCACTCTCTCGCTCCCTCACTCTCTCACTCTTTTACTCTCTCACTCTCTCACTCTCTCACTCTCTCACTCTCTCACTTTCTCACTCTCTCACTCTCTCACTCTCTCACTCTCTCACTCTCTCACTCTCTCACTCTCTCACTCTCTCACTCTCTCACTCTCTCACTCTCTTACTCTCTCACTCTCTCACTCTCTCACTTTCTCACTCTCTCACTCTCTCACTCTCTCACTCTCTCACTCTCTCACTCTCTCACTCTCTCACTCTCTCACTCTCTCACTCTCTCACTCTCTCACTCTCTCACTCTCTCACTCTCTCACTCTCTCACTCTCTCACTCTCTCACTCTCTCACTCTCTCACTCTCTCACTCTCTCACTCTCTCACTCTCTCACTCTCTCACTCTCTCACTCTCTCACTCTCTCACTCTCTCACTCTCTCACTCTCTCACTCTCTCACTCTCTCACTCTCTCACTCTCTCACTCTCTCACTCTCTCACTCCCTCACTCTCTCACTCTCTCACTCTCTCACCCTCTCACTCTCTTACTCTCTCACTCTCTCACTCTCTTACTCTCTTACTCTCTCACTCTCTCACTCTCTCACTCTCTTAATCTCTCACTCTCTTACTGTCTCACTCTCTCACTCTCTCACTTTCGCACTTCCCCACTCTCTCTTTCTCTCTCTCTCTCTCTCACTCTATCACTCTCTCACTCTCTCACACTTTCACTCTTTTACTCTCTCACTCTCTCACTCTCTCACTCTCTTACTCTCTCCATCTCTTACTCTCTCACTCTCTCACTTTCTCACTTCTTCACTCTCTCACTCTCTTACTTTCTCACTCTCTCACTCTCTCACTCTCTCACTCTCCCACTTCCCCACTCTCTCACTCTCTTTCTCCCTCACTTTCTCACTCTCTTACTCTCTCACTCTCTCACTTTCTTACTCTCTCACTGTCTCACTCTCTCACTCTCTCACTCTCTCACTCTCTCACTCTCTCACTCTCTCACTCTCTCACTCTCTCACTCTCTCACTCTCTCACTCTCTCACTCTCTCACTCTCTCACTCTTTCACTCTCTCACTCTCTTACTCTCTCACTTTTTCACTTTCTCACTTCCTCACTCTCTCTTTCTCTCTCACTCACTCACTCTCTCACTCTCTCACTCTCTCACTCTCTCACTCTCTCACTCTCTCACTCTCTCACTCTCTCACTCTCTCACTCTCTCACTCTCTCACTCTCTCACTCTCTCACTCTCTCACTCTCTCACTCTCTCACTCTCTCACTCTCTCACTCTCTCACTCTCTCACTCTCTCACTCTCTCACTCTCTCACTCTCTCACTCTCTCACTCTCTCACTCTCTCACTCTCTCACTCTCTCACTCTCTCACTCTCTTACTCTCTCACTCTCTCACTCTCTCACTCTCTTACACTTTCACTCTTTCACTCTCTCACTCTCTCACTCTCTTACTCTCTCAATCTCTTACTCTCTCACTCGCTCACTTTCTCACTTCTTTACTCTCTCACTCTCTCACTCTCTCACTCTCTCACTCTCTTACTCTCTCACTCTCTCACTCTCTCACTCTCTCACTCTCTCACTCTCTCACTCTCTCACTCTCTCACTCTCTCACTCTCTCACTCTCTCACTCTCTCATTCTCTCACTCTCTCACTCTCTCACTCTTTCACTCTCTTACTTTCTCACTCTCTAACTCTCTCACTCTCTCACTCTCTCACTCTCTCACTCTCTCACTCTCTTACTCTCCCACTCTCTCACTCTCTCACTCTCTCACTCTCTTACTCTCCCACTCTCTCACTCTCTTTCTCCCTCACTCTCTCACTCTCTCACTCTCTCACTCTCTCACTCTTTTACTCTCTCACTCTCTCAATCTCTCACTCTCTCACTCTCTCACTCTCTCACTCTCTCACTCTCTCACTCTCTCACTCTCTCACTCTCTTACTTTCTCACGCTCTCACTCTCTCACTCCCTCACTCTGTCACTTTTTCACTCTTCTACTCTCTCACTCTCTCACTATCTCACTCTCTTACTCTCGCACTCTCTTACTCTCTCAATCTCTCACTTTCTTACTATTTCTCTCTCTCACTCTCTTACTCTCTCACTCTCTCACTCTCTCACTCTCTCGCTCCCTCACTCTCTCACTCTTTCACTCTCTCACTCTCTCACTCTCTCAGTCTCTCACTCTCTCACTCTCTCACTCTCTCACTCTCTCACTCTCTCACTCTCTCACTCTCTCACTCTCTCACTCTCTCACTCTCTCACTCTCTCACTCTCTCACTCTCTCACTCTCTCACTCTCTCACTCTCTCACTCTCTCACTCTCTCACTCTCTCACTCTCTCACTCTCTCACTCTCTCACTCTCTCACTCTCTCACTCTCTCACTCTCTCACTCTCTCACTCTCTCACTCTCTCACTCTCTCACTCTCTCACTCTCTCACTCTCTCACTCTCTCACTCTCTCACTCTTTCACTCTCTCACTCTCTCACTCTCTCACTCTCTCACTTTCTCACTCTCTCACTCTCTCACTCTTTTAATCTCTCACTCTCTCACTCTCTCACTCTCTCACTCTCGTACTCTCTCACTCTCTCACCCTCTTACTCTCTCACTCTCTCACTCTTTCACTTTCTTACTACCTTACTCTCTCTCTCTCTCTCACTCACTCGATCACTGTCTCACTCTCTCACTCTCTCCCTCTCTAACGCTCGTACTCTCTCAATCTCTCACGCTCTCACTCTCTCACTCTCTTACTCTCTCACTCTCTCACTTTCTTACTCTTTCACTCTCTTACCCTCTCACTTTCTCACTTTCTCACTTTCTCACTCTCTCACTCTCTCACTCTCTCACTCTCTCACTCTCTCACTCTCTCACTCTCTCACTCTCTCACTCTCTCACTCTCTCACTCTCTCACTCTCTCACTCTCTCACTCTCTCACTCTCTCACTCTCTCACTCTCTCACTCTCTTACTCTCTCACTCTCTTACTCTCTCACTCTCTCACTCTCTCACTCTCTCACTCTTTCACTCTCTCACTCTCTCACTCTCTCACTCTCTCACTCTCTCACTCTCTCACTCTCTCACTCTCTCACTCTCTCACTCTATCACTCTCTCACTCTCTCACTCTTACCCTCTCTCACTCTCTTACTTTCTCACTCTCTCACTCTCTCACTCCTTCACTCTGTCACTCCTTCACTCTCCTACTCTCTCACTCTCTCACTATCTCACTCTCTTACTCTCGCACTCTCTTACTCTCTCAATCTCTCACTTTCTTACTCGTTCTCTCTCTTACTCTCTTACTCTTTCACTCTCCCACTCTCTCACTCTCTCGCTCCCTCACTCTCTCACTCTTTCACTCTCTCACTCTCTCACTCTCTCACTCTCTCACTCTCTCACTCTCTCACTCTCTCACTCTCTCACTCTCTCACTCTCTCACTCTCTCTCTCTCTCACTCTCTCACTCTCTCACTCTCTCACTCTCTCACTCTCTCACTCTCTCACTCTCTCACTCTCTCACTCTCTCACTCTCTCACTCTCTCACTTTCTCACTCTCTCACTCTCTCACTCTCCCACTCTCTCACTCTCTCACTCTCTCACTCTCTCACTCTCTCACTCTCTCACTCTCTTACTCTCTCACTCTCTCACTCTCTCACTCTCTCACTCTCTCACTCTCTCACTCTCTCACTCTCTCACTCTCTCACTCTCTCACTCTCTCACTCTCTCACTCTTTCACTCTCTCACTCTCTCACTCTCTCACTCTCTCACTCTCTCACTCTCTCACTCTCTCACTCTTTCACTCTCTCACTCTCTCACTCTCTCACTCTCTCACTCTCTCACTCTCTCACTCTCTCACTCTCTCACTCTCTCACTCTCTCACTCTCTCACTCTCTCACTCTCTCACTCTCTCACTCTCTCACTCCCTCACTCTCTCACTCTCTCACTCTCTCACTCTCTCACTCTCTCACTCTCTCACTCTCTCACTCTTTCACTCTCTCACTCTCTCACTCTCTCACTCTCTTAATCTCTCACTCTCTTACTGTCTCACTCTCTCACTCTCTCACTTTCGCACTTCCCCACTCTCTCTCTCTCTCTCTCTCTCTCTCACTCTATCACTCTCTCACTCTCTCACATTTTTACTCTTTTACTCTCTCACTCTCTCACTCTCTTACTCTCTCAATCTCTTACTCTCTCACTCTCTCACTTTCTCACTTCTTCACTCTCTCACTCTCTTACTTTCTCACTCTCTCACTCTCTCACTCTCTCACTCTCTCACTCCCCCACTCTCTCACTCTCTTTCTCCCTCACTTTCTCACTCTCTCACTCTCTCACTCTCTCACTCTTTCACTTTCTTACTCTTTCACTGTCTCACTCTCTCACTCTTTCACTCTCTCACTCTCTCACTCTCTCACTCTCTCACTCTCTCACTCTCTCACTCTCTCACTCTCTCACTCTCTCACTCTCTCACTCTCTCACTCTCTCACTCTCTCACTCTCTCACTCTCTCACTCTTTCACTCTATCACTCTCTCACTCTCTCACTCTTACCCTCTCTCACTCTCTTACTTTCTCACTCTCTTACTCTCTCACTCCTTCACTCTGTCACTCCTTCACTCTTCTACTCTCTCACTCTCTCACTATCTCACTCTCTTACTCTCGCACTCTCTTACTCTCTCAATCTCTCACTTTCTTACTCTTTCTCTCTCTTACTCTCTTACTCTCTCACTCTCCCACTCTCTTACTCTCTCGCTCCCTCACTCTCTCACTCTTTTACTCTCTCACTCTCTCACTCTCTCACTCTCTTACTCTCTCACTCTCTCACTCTCTCACTCTCTCACTCTCTCACTCTCTCACTCTCTCACTCTCTCACTCTCTCACTCTCTCACTCTCTCACTCTCTCACTCTCTCACTCTCTCACTCTCTCACTCTCTCACTCTCTCACTCTATCACTCTCTCACTCTCTCACACTTTCACTCTTTTACTCTCTCACTCTCTCACTCTCTTACTCTCTCAATCTCTTACTCTCTCACTCTCTCACTCTCTCACTCTCTCACTCTCTCACTCTCTCACTCTCTCACTCCCTCACTCTCTCACTCTCTCACTCTCTCACTCTCTCACTCTCTCACTCTCTCACTCTCTTTCTCCCTCACTCTCTCACTCTCTCACTCTCTCACTCTCTTAATATTTTCCTTTCTTACTCTTTCACTGTCTCACTCTCTCACTCTTTCACTCTCTCACTCTCTCACTCTCTCACTCTCTCACTCTCTCACTCTCTCACTCTCTCACTCTCTCACTCTTTCGATCTCTCACTCTCTTACTCTCTCACTTTTTCACTTTCTCACTTCCTCACTCTCTCTTTCTCTCTCACTCACTCACTCTCTCACTCTCTCACTCTCTCACTCTTTTAGTCTCTCACTTTCTCACTTTCTCACTCTCTTACTCTCTCACTCCCTCACTCTCTCACTCCTTTACTCTTTTACTCTCTCACTCTCTCACTATCTCACTCTCTTACTCTCGCACTCTATTACTCTCTCAATCTCTCACTTTCTTACTCTTTCACTCTCTCACTCTCTTACTCTCTCACTCTCTCACTCTCTCACTCTCTCGCTCCCTCACTCTCTTACTCTCTCACTCTCTCACTCTCTCACTCTCTCACTCTCTCACTCTCTCACTCTCTCACTCTCTTTCTCTCTCACTCACTCACTCTCTCACTCTCTCACTCTCTCACTCTCTCACTTTCTCACTCTCTCACTCTTTCAGTCTCTCACTTTCTCACTTTCTCACTCTCTCACTCTCTTACTCTCTCACTCCCTCACTCTCTCACTCCTTTACTCTTTTACTCTCTCACTCTCTCACTATCTCACTCTCTTACTCTCGCACTCTCTTACTCTCTCAATCTCTCACTTTCTTACTCTCTCACTCTCTCACTCTCTTACTCTCTCACTCTCTTACTCTCTCACTCTCTCACTCTCTCACTCTCTCACTCTCTCACTCTCTCACTCTCTCACTCTCTTACTCTCTCACTCTCTCACTCTCTCACTCTCTCACTCTCTCACTCTATCACTCTCTCACTCTCTCACTCTTACCCTCTCTCACTCTCTTACTTTCTCACTCTCTCACTCTCTCACTCCTTCACTCTGTCACTCCTTCACTCTCCTACTCTCTCACTCTCTCACTATCTCACTCTCTTACTCTCGCACTCTCTTACTCTCTCAATCTCTCACTTTCTTACTCTTTCTCTCTCTTACTCTCTTACTCTCTCACTCTCCCACTCTCTTACTCTCTCGCTCCCTCACTCTCTCACTCTTTCACTCTCTCACTCTCTCACTCTCTCACTCTCTCACTCTCTCACTCTCTCACTCTCTCACTCTCTCACTCTCTCACTCTCTCACTCTCTCACTCTCTCACTCTCTCACTCTCTCACTCTCTCACTCTCTCACTCTCTCACTCTCTCACTCTCTCACTCTCTCACTCTCTCAGTCTCTCACTCTCTCACTCTCTCACTCTTTCACTCTCTCACTCTCTCACTCTCTCACTCTCTCACTCTCTCACTCTCTCACTCTCTCACTCTCTCACTCTCTCACTCTCTCACTCTCTCACTCTCTCACTCTCTCACTCTCTCACTCTCTCACTCTCTCACTCTCTCACTCTCTCACTCTCTCACTCTCTCACTCTCTCACTCTCTCACTCTCTCACTCTCTCACTCTCTCACTCTCTCACTCCCTCACTCTCTCACTCTCTCACTCTCTCACTCTCTCACTCTCTCACTCTCTCACTCTCTCACTCTTTCACTCTCTCACTCTCTCACTCTCTCACTCTCTTAATCTCTCACTCTCTTACTGTCTCACTCTCTCACTCTCTCACTTTCGCACTTCCCCACTCTCTCTCTCTCTCTCTCTCTCTCACTCTATCACTCTCTCACTCTCTCACATTTTTACTCTTTTACTCTCTCACTCTCTCACTCTCTTACTCTCTCAATCTCTTACTCTCTCACTCTCTCACTTTCTCACTTCTTCACTCTCTCACTCTCTTACTTTCTCACTCTCTCACTCTCTCACTCTCTCACTCTCTCACTCTCTCACTCCCCCACTCTCTCACTCTCTTTCTCCCTCACTTTCTCACTCTCTCACTCTCTCACTCTCTCACTCTTTCACTTTCTTACTCTTTCACTGTCTCACTCTCTCACTCTTTCACTCTCTCACTCTCTCACTCTCTCACTCTCTCACTCTCTCACTCTCTCACTCTCTCACTCTCTCACTCTCTCACTCTCTCACTCTCTCACTCTCTCACTCTCTCACTCTCTCACTCTTTCACTCTATCACTCTCTCACTCTCTCACTCTTACCCTCTCTCACTCTCTTACTTTCTCACTCTCTTACTCTCTCACTCCTTCACTCTGTCACTCCTTCACTCTTCTACTCTCTCACTCTCTCACTATCTCACTCTCTTACTCTCGCACTCTCTTACTCTCTCAATCTCTCACTTTCTTACTCTTTCTCTCTCTTACTCTCTTACTCTCTCACTCTCCCACTCTCTTACTCTCTCGCTCCCTCACTCTCTCACTCTTTTACTCTCTCACTCTCTCACTCTCTCACTCTCTTACTCTCTCACTCTCTCACTCTCTCACTCTCTCACTCTCTCACTCTCTCACTCTCTCACTCTCTCACTCTCTCACTCTCTCACTCTCTCACTCTCTCACTCTCTCACTCTCTCACTCTCTCACTCTCTCACTCTCTCACTCTATCACTCTCTCACTCTCTCACACTTTCACTCTTTTACTCTCTCACTCTCTCACTCTCTTACTCTCTCAATCTCTTACTCTCTCACTCTCTCACTCTCTCACTCTCTCACTCTCTCACTCTCTCACTCTCTCACTCCCTCACTCTCTCACTCTCTCACTCTCTCACTCTCTCACTCTCTCACTCTCTCACTCTCTTTCTCCCTCACTCTCTCACTCTCTCACTCTCTCACTCTCTTAATATTTTCCTTTCTTACTCTTTCACTGTCTCACTCTCTCACTCTTTCACTCTCTCACTCTCTCACTCTCTCACTCTCTCACTCTCTCACTCTCTCACTCTCTCACTCTCTCACTCTTTCGATCTCTCACTCTCTTACTCTCTCACTTTTTCACTTTCTCACTTCCTCACTCTCTCTTTCTCTCTCACTCACTCACTCTCTCACTCTCTCACTCTCTCACTCTTTTAGTCTCTCACTTTCTCACTTTCTCACTCTCTTACTCTCTCACTCCCTCACTCTCTCACTCCTTTACTCTTTTACTCTCTCACTCTCTCACTATCTCACTCTCTTACTCTCGCACTCTATTACTCTCTCAATCTCTCACTTTCTTACTCTTTCACTCTCTCACTCTCTTACTCTCTCACTCTCTCACTCTCTCACTCTCTCGCTCCCTCACTCTCTTACTCTCTCACTCTCTCACTCTCTCACTCTCTCACTCTCTCACTCTCTCACTCTCTCACTCTCTTTCTCTCTCACTCACTCACTCTCTCACTCTCTCACTCTCTCACTCTCTCACTTTCTCACTCTCTCACTCTTTCAGTCTCTCACTTTCTCACTTTCTCACTCTCTCACTCTCTTACTCTCTCACTCCCTCACTCTCTCACTCCTTTACTCTTTTACTCTCTCACTCTCTCACTATCTCACTCTCTTACTCTCGCACTCTCTTACTCTCTCAATCTCTCACTTTCTTACTCTCTCACTCTCTCACTCTCTTACTCTCTCACTCTCTTACTCTCTCACTCTCTCACTCTCTCACTCTCTCACTCTCTCACTCTCTCACTCTCTCACTCTCTTACTCTCTCACTCTCTCACTCTCTCACTCTCTCACTCTCTCACTCTCTCACTCTATCACTCTCTCACTCTCTCACTCTTACCCTCTCTCACTCTCTTACTTTCTCACTCTCTCACTCTCTCACTCCTTCACTCTGTCACTCCTTCACTCTCCTACTCTCTCACTCTCTCACTATCTCACTCTCTTACTCTCGCACTCTCTTACTCTCTCAATCTCTCACTTTCTTACTCTTTCTCTCTCTTACTCTCTTACTCTCTCACTCTCCCACTCTCTTACTCTCTCGCTCCCTCACTCTCTCACTCTTTCACTCTCTCACTCTCTCACTCTCTCACTCTCTCACTCTCTCACTCTCTCACTCTCTCACTCTCTCACTCTCTCACTCTCTCACTCTCTCACTCTCTCACTCTCTCACTCTCTCACTCTCTCACTCTCTCACTCTCTCACTCTCTCACTCTCTCACTCTCTCACTCTCTCAGTCTCTCACTCTCTCACTCTCTCACTCTTTCACTCTCTCACTCTCTCACTCTCTCACTCTCTCACTCTCTCACTCTCTCACTCTCTCACTCTCTCACTCTCTCACTCTCTCACTCTCTCACTCTCTCACTCTCTCACTCTCTCACTCTCTCACTCTCTCACTCTCTCACTCTCTCACTCTCTCACTCTCTCACTCTCTCACTCCCTCACTCTCTCACTCTCTCACTCTCTCACTCTCTCACTCTCTCACTCTCTCACTCTCTCACTCTCTCACTCTCTCACTCTTTCACTCTCTCACTCTCTCACTCTCTCACTCTCTTAATCTCTCACTCTCTTACTGTCTCACTCTCTCACTCTCTCACTTTCGCACTTATCCACTCTCTCTCTCTCTCTCTCTCTCTCTCACTCTATCACTCTCTCACTCTCTCACATTTTCACTCTTTTACTCTCTTACTCTCTCACTCTCTTACTCTCTCAATCTCTTACTCTCTCACTCTCTCACTTTCTCACTTCTTCACTCTCTCACTCTCTTACTTTCTCACTCTCTCACTCTCTCACTCTCTCACTCTCTCACTCCCCCACTCTCTCACTCTCTTTCTCCCTCACTTTCTCACTCTCTTACTCTCTCACTCTCTCACTCTTTCACTTTCTTACTCTTTCACTGTCTCACTCTCTCACTCTTTAACTCTCTCACTCTCTCACTCTCTCACTCTCTCACTCTCTCACTCTCTCACTCTCTCACTCTTTCACTCTCTCACTCTCTCACTCTCTCACTCTCTCACTCTCTCACTCTCTCACTCTCTCACTCTCTCACTCTCTCACTCTCTCACTCTCTCACTCTCTCACGCTCTCACTCTCTCACTCTTACCCTCTCTCACTCTCTTACTTTCTCACTCTCTCACTCTCTCACTCCTTCACTCTGTCACTCCTTCACTCTTCTACTCTCTCACTTTCTCACTATCTCACTCTCTTACTCTCGCACTCTCTTACTCTCTCAATCTCTCACTTTCTTACTCTTTCTCTCTCTTACTCTCTTACTCTCTCACTCTCCCACTCTCTCACTCTCTCGCTCCCTCACTCTCTCACTCTTTCACTCTCTCACTCTCTCACTCTCTCACTCTCTCACTCTCTCACTCTCTCACTCTCTCACTCTCTCACTCTCTCACTCTCTCACTCTCTCACTCTCTCACTCTCTCACTCTCTCACTCTCTCACTCTCTCACTCTCTCACTCTCTCACTCTCTCACTCTCTCACTCTCTCACTCTCTCACTCTCTCACTCTCTCACTCTCTCACTCTCTCACTCTCTCACTCTCTTACTCTTTTACTCTCTCACTCTCTCACTCTCTCACTCTCTCACTCTCTCACTCTCTCACTCTCTCACTCTCTCACTCTCTCACTCTCTCACTCTCTCACTCTCTCACTCTCTCACTCTCTCACTCTCTCACTCTCTCACTCTCTCACTCCCTCACTCTCTCACTCTCTCACTCTCTCACTCTCTCACTCTCTCACTCTCTCACTCTCTCACTCTCTCACTCTCTCACTCTCTCACTCTTTCACTCTCTCACTCTCTCACTCTCTCACTCTCTTAATCTCTCACTCTCTTACTGTCTCACTCTCTCACTCTCTCACTTTCGCACTTCCCCACTCTCTCTCTCTCTCTCTCTCTCTCACTCTATCACTCTCTCACTCTCTCACACTTTCACTCTTTTACTCTCTCACTCTCTCACTCTCTTACTCTCTCAATCTCTTACTCTCTCACTCTCTCACTTTCTCACTTCTTCACTCTCTCACTCTCTTACTTTCTCACTCTCTCACTCTCTCACTCTCTCACTCTCTCACTCCCCCACTCTCTCACTCTCTTTCTCCCTCACTTTCTCACTCTCTCACTCTCTCACTCTCTCACTCTTTCACTTTCTTACTCTTTCACTGTCTCACTCTCTCACTCTTTCACTCTCTCACTCTCTCACTCTCTCACTCTCTCACTCTCTCACTCTCTCACTCTCTCACTCTCTCACTCTTTCACTCTCTCACTCTCTTACTCTCTCACTTTTTCACTTTCTCACTTCCTCACTCTCTCTTTCTCTCTCACTCACTCACTCTCTCACTCTCTCACTCTCTCAATCTCTCACTCTCTCACTCTCTCACTCTTTTAGTCTCTCACTTTCTCACTTTCTCACTCTCTTACTCTCTCACTCCCTCACTCTCTCACTCCTTTACTCTTTTACTTTCTCACTCTCTCACTATCTCACTCTCTTACTCTCGCACTCTCTTACTCTCTCAATCTCTCACTTTCTTACTCTTTCACTCTCTCACTCTCTTACTCTCTCACTCTCTCACTCTCTCACTCTCTCGCTCCCTCACTCTCTCACTCTCTCACTCTCTCACTCTCTCACTCTCTCACTCTCTCACTCTCTCACTCTCTTTCTCTCTCACTCACTCACTCTCTCACTCTCTCACTCTCTCACTCTCTCACTCTCTCACTCTCTCACTCTTTCAGTCTCTCACTTTCTTACTCTTTCACTCTCTCACTCTCTTACTCTCTCACTCTCTCACTCTCTCACTCTCTCGCTTCCTCACTCTCTCACTCTCTCACTCTCTCACTCTCTCACTTTCTCACTCTCTCACTCTCTCACTCTCTCACTCTCTCACTCTCTCACTTTCTCACTCTCTCGCTCCCTCACTCTCTCACTCTCTCGATCTCTCACTCTCTCACTCTCTCACTCTCTTACTCTCTCACTCTCTCACTCTCTCACTCTCTCACTCTCTCACTTTCTCACTCTCTCACTCTCCCACTCTCTTACTCTCTTACTTTCTCACGGTCTCACTCTCTCACTCCCTCACTCTGTCACTCCTTCACTCTTCTACTCTCTCACTCTCTCACTATCTCACTCTCTTACTCTCGCACTCTCTTACTCTCTCAATCTCTCACTTTCTTACTCTTTCTCTCTCTCACTCCCTTACTCTCTCACTCTCTTACTCTCTCACTCTCTCGCTCCCTCACTCTCTCACTCTTTCACTCTCTCACTCTCTCACTCTCTCACTCTCTCACTCTCTCACTCTCTCACTCTCTCACTCTCTCACTCTCTCACTCTCTCACTCTCTCACTCTCTCACTCTCTCACTCTCTCACTCTCTCACTCTCTCACTCTCTTACTCTCTCACTCTCTCACTCTCTCACTCTCTCACTCTTTCACTCTCTCACTCTCTCACTCTCTCACTCTCTCACTTTCTCACTCTCTCACTCTCTCACTCTTTTAATCTCTCACTCTCTCACTCTCTCACTCTCTCACTCTCTCACTCTCTCACTCTCGTACTCTCTCACTCTCTCACCCTCTTACTCTCTCACTCTCTCACTCTTTCACTTTCTTACTACCTCACTCTCTCTCTCTCTCTCACTCACTCGATCACTGTCTCACTCTCTCACTCTCTCGCTCTCTAACGCTCGTACTCTCTCAATCTCTCACGCTCTCGCTCTCTCACTCTCTCACTCTCTCACTCTCTCACTTTCTTACTCTCTCACTCTCTTACCCTCTCACTTTCTCACTTTCTCACTTTCTCACTCTCTGACTCTCTCACTCTCTCACTCTCTTACGCTCTCACTCTCTCACTCTCTCACTCTCTCAGTCTCTCACTCTCTCACTCTCTCACTCTCTCACTCTCTTACTCTCTCACTCTCTCACTCTCTCACTCTCTCACTCTCTCACTCTCTCACTCTCTCACTCTCTCACTCTCTCACTCTCTCACTCTCTCACTCTCTCACTCTCTCACTCTCTCACTCTCTCACTCTCTCACTCTCTCACTCTCTCACTCTCTCACTCTCTCACTCTATCACTCTCTCACTCTCTCACTCTCTCCCTCTTTCACTCTCTTACTTTCTCACTCTCTCACTCTCTCACTCCCTCACTCTGTCACTCCTTCACTCTTCTACTCTCTCACTCTCTCACTATCTCACTCTCTTACTCTCGCACTCTCTTACTCTCTCAATCTCTCACTTTCTTACTCTTTCTCTCTCTCACTCTCTTACTCTCTCACTCTCCCACTTTCTCACTCTCTCGCTCCCTCACTCTCTCACTCTTTCACTCTCTCACTCTCTCACTCTCTCACTCTCTCACTCTCTCACTCTCTCACTCTCTCACTCTCTCACTCTCTCACTCTCTCACTCTCTCACTCTCTTACTCTCTCACTCTCTCACTCTCTCACTCTCTCACCCTCTCACTCTCTCACTCTCTCACTCTCTCACTCTCTCACTCTCTCACTCTCTCACTCTCTCACTCTCTCACTCTCTCACTCTATCACTCTCTCACTCTCTCACTCTCTCACTCTCTCACTCTCTCACTCTCTCACTCTCTCACTCTCTCACTCTCTCACTCTCTCACTCTCTTACTCTCTCGCTCTCTCACTCTCTTACTCTCTCACTCTCTCACTCTCTTAATCTCTCACTCTCTTACTGTCTCACTCTCTCACTCTCTCACTTTCGCACTTCCCCACTCTCTCTTTCTCTCTCTCTCTCACTCTATCACTCTCTCACTCTCTCACACTTTCACTCTTTTACTCTCTCACTCTCTCACTCTCTTACTCTCTCAATCTCTTACTCTCTCACTCTCTCACTTTCTCACTTCTTCACTCTCTCACTCTCTTACTTTCTCACTCTCTCACTCTCTCACTCTCTCACTCTCTCACTCCCCCACTCTCTCGCTCTCTTTCTCCCTCACTTTCTCACTCTCTCACTCTCTCACTTTCTCACTCTCTCACTTTCTTACTCTCTCACTGTCTCACTCTCTCACTCTCTCACTCTCTCACTCTCTCACTCTCTCACTCTCTCACTCTCTCACTCTCTCACTCTCTCACTCTCTCACTCTCTCACTCTTTCACTCTCTCACTCTCTTGCTCTCTCACTTTTTCACTTTCTCACTTTCTCACTCTCTCTTTCTCTCTTACTCACTCACTCTCTTACTCTCTCACTCTCTCACTCTCTCACTCTCTCACTCTTTCAGTCTCTCACTTTCTCACTTTCTCACTCTCTCACTCTCTTACTCTCTCACTCCCTCACTCTCTCACTCCTTTACTCTTTTACTCTCTCACTCTCTCACTATCTCACTCTCTTACTCTCGCACTCTCTTACTCTCTCAATCTCTCACTTTCTTACTCTTTCACTCTCTCACTCTCTTACTCTCTCACTCTCTCACTCTCTCGCTCCCTCACTCTCTCACTCTCTCACTCTCTCACTCTCTCACTCTCTCACTCTCTCACTCTCTCACTCTCTCACTCTCTCACTCTCTCGCTCCCTCACTCTCTCACTCTCTCACTCTCTCACTCCCTCACTCCCTCACTCTCTCACTCTCTCAATCTCTCACTCTCTCACTCTCTCACTCTCTCACTCTCTCACTCTCTCACTCTCTCACTCTCTCACTCTCTCACTCTCTCACTCTCTCACTCTCTCACTCTCTCACTCTCTCACCCTCTTACTCTCTCACTCTCTCACTCTCTCACTTTCTTACTACCTCACTCTCTCTCTCTCTCACTCACTCGATCACTGTCTCACTCTCTCACTCTATCCCTCTCTAACGCTCGTACTCTCTCAATCTCTCATGCTCTCACTCTCTCACTCTCTCACCCTCTTACTCTCTCACTCTCTCACTCTCTCACTTTCTTACTACCTCACTCTCTCACTCTCTCACTCTCTCACTCTCTCGCTCCCTCACTCTCTCACTCTCTCACTCTCTTACTCTCTCACTCTCTCACTCTCTCACTCTCTCACTCTCTCACTCTCTCACTCTCTCACTCTCTCACTCTCTCACTCTCTCACTCTCTCACTCTCTCACTCTCTCACTCTCTCACTCTCTCACTCTCTCACTCTCTCACTCTCTCACTCTCTCACTCTCTCACTCTCTCACTCTCTCACTCTCTCACTCTCTCACTCTCTCACTCTCTCACTCTCTCACTCTCTCACTCTCTCACTCTCTCACTCTCTCACTCTCTCACTCTCTCACTCTCTCACTCTCTCACTCTCTCACTCTCTCACTCTCTCACTCTCTCACTCTCTCACTCTCTCACTCTCTCACTCTCTCACTCTCTCACTCTCTCACTCTCTCACTCTTTCACTCTCTCACTCCCTCACTCTCTCACTCTCTCACTCTCTTACTCTCTCACACTCTCACTCTTTTGATCTCTCACTCTCTCACTCTCTCACTCTCTCACTCTCTCACTCTCGTACTCTCTCACTCTCTCACCCTCTTACTCTCTCACTCTCTCACTCTCTCACTTTCTTACTACCTCATCCTCTCTCTCTCTCACTCACTCGATCACTCTCTCTCTCTCTCACTCACTCGATCACTGTCTCACTCTCTCACTCTATCCCTCTCTAACGCTCGTACTCTCTCAATCTCTCATGCTCTCACTCTCTGACTCTCTCACTCTCTCACCCTCTCACTTTCTTACTCTCTCACTCTCCTACTCTCTCACTTTCTCACTCTCTCACTCCCCCACTCTCTCACTCTCTTTCTCCCTCACTTTCTCACTCTCTCACTCTCTCACTCTCTCACTCTTTCACTTTCTTACTCTTTCACTGTCTCACTCTCTCACTCTTTCACTCTCTCACTCTCTCACTCTCTCACTCTCTCACTCTCTCACTCTCTCACTCTCTCACTCTTTCACTCTCTCACTCTCTCACTCTCTCACTCTCTCACTCTCTCACTCTCTCACTCTCTCACTCTCTCACTCTTTCACTCTATCACTCTCTCACTCTCTCACTCTTACCCTCTCTCACTCTCTTACTTTCTCACTCTCTTACTCTCTCACTCCTTCACTCTGTCACTCCTTCACTCTTCTACTCTCTCACTCTCTCACTATCTCACTCTCTTACTCTCGCACTCTCTTACTCTCTCAATCTCTCACTTTCTTACTCTTTCTCTCTCTTACTCTCTTACTCTCTCACTCTCCCACTCTCTTACTCTCTCGCTCCCTCACTCTCTCACTCTTTCACTCTCTCACTCTCTCACTCTCTCACTCTCTTACTCTCTCACTCTCTCACTCTCTCACTCTCTCACTCTCTCACTCTCTCACTCTCTCACTCTCTCACTCTCTCACTCTCTCACTCTCTCACTCTCTCACTCTCTCACTCTCTCACTCTCTCACTCTCTCACTCTCTCACTCTCTCACTCTATGACTCTCTCACTCTCTCACACTTTCACTCTTTTACTCTCTCACTCTCTCACTCTCTTACTCTCTCAATCTCTTACTCTCTCACTCTCTCACTCTCTCACTCTCTCACTCTCTCACTCTCTCACTCCCTCACTCTCTCACTCTCTCACTCTCTCACTCTCTCACTCTCTCACTCTCTCACTCTCTTTCTCCCTCACTCTCTCACTCTCTCACTCTCTCACTCTCTTAATATTTTCCTTTCTTACTCTTTCACTGTCTCACTCTCTCACTCTTTCACTCTCTCACTCTCTCACTCTCTCACTCTCTCACTCTCTCACTCTCTCACTCTCTCACTCTCTCACTCTTTCACTCTCTCACTCTCTTACTCTCTCACTTTTTCACTTTCTCACTTCCTCACTCTCTCTTTCTCTCTCACTCACTCACTCTCTCACTCTCTCACTCTCTCACTCTCTCACTCTCTCACTCTTTTAGTCTCTCACTTTCTCACTTTCTCACTCTCTTACTCTCTCACTCCCTCACTCTCTCACTCCTTTACTCTTTTACTCTCTCACTCTCTCACTATCTCACTCTCTTACTCTCGCACTCTCTTACTCTCTCAATCTCTCACTTTCTTACTCTTTCACTCTCTCACTCTCTTACTCTCTCACTCTCTCACTCTCTCACTCTCTCGCTCCCTCACTCTCTTACTCTCTCACTCTCTCACTCTCTCACTCTCTCACTCTCTCACTCTCTCACTCTCTCACTCTCTTTCTCTCTCACTCACTCACTCTCTCACTCTCTCACTCTCTCACTCTCTCACTCTCTCACTCTCTCACTCTCTCACTCTTTCAGTCTCTCACTTTCTCACTTTCTCACTCTCTCACTCTCTTACTCTCTCACTCCCTCACTCTCTCACTCCTTTACTCTTTTACTCTCTCACTCTCTCACTATCTCACTCTCTTACTCTCGCACTCTCTTACTCTCTCAATCTCTCACTTTCTTACTCTCTCACTCTCTCACTCTCTTACTCTCTCACTCTCTTACTCTCTCACTCTCTCACTCTCTCACTCTCTCACTCTCTCACTCTCTCACTCTCTCACTCTCTTACTCTCTCACTCTCTCACTCTCTCACTCTCTCACTCTCTCACTCTCTCACTCTCTCACTCTATCACTCTCTCACTCTCTCACTCTTACCCTCTCTCACTCTCTTACTTTCTCACTCTCTCACTCTCTCACTCCTTCACTCTGTCACTCCTTCACTCTCCTACTCTCTCACTCTCTCACTATCTCACTCTCTTACTCTCGCACTCTCTTACTCTCTCAATCTCTCACTTTCTTACTCTTTCTCTCTCTTACTCTCTTACTCTCTCACTCTCCCACTCTCTTACTCTCTCGCTCCCTCACTCTCTCACTCTTTCACTCTCTCACTCTCTCACTCTCTCACTCTCTCACTCTCTCACTCTCTCACTCTCTCACTCTCTCACTCTCTCACTCTCTCACTCTCTCACTCTCTCACTCTCTCACTCTCTCACTCTCTCACTCTCTCACTCTCTCACTCTCTCACTCTCTCACTCTCTCAGTCTCTCACTCTCTCACTCTCTCAGTCTCTCACTCTCTCACTCTCTCACTCTTTCACTCTCTCACTCTCTCACTCTCTCACTCTCTCACTCTCTCACTCTCTCACTCTCTCACTCTCTCACTCTCTCACTCTCTCACTCTCTCACTCTCTCACTCTCTCACTCTCTCACTCTCTCACTCTCTCACTCTCTCACTCTCTCACTCTCTCACTCTCTCACTCTCTCACTCTCTCACTCTCTCACTCCCTCACTCTCTCACTCTCTCACTCTCTCACTCTCTCACTCTCTCACTCTCTCACTCTCTCACTCTCTCACTCTTTCACTCTCTCACTCTCTCACTCTCTCACTCTCTTAATCTCTCACTCTCTTACTGTCTCACTCTCTCACTCTCTCACTTTCGCACTTATCCACTCTCTCTCTCTCTCTCTCTCTATCACTCTATCACTCTCTCACTCTCTCACATTTTCACTCTTTTACTCTCTTACTCTCTCACTCTCTTACTCTCTCAATCTCTTACTCTCTCACTCTCTCACTTTCTCACTTCTTCACTCTCTCACTCTCTTACTTTCTCACTCTCTCACTCTCTCACTCTCTCACTCTCTCACTCCCCCACTCTCTCACTCTCTTTCTCCCTCACTTTCTCACTCTCTCACTCTCTCACTCTCTCACTCTTTCACTTTCTTACTCTTTCACTGTCTCACTCTCTCACTCTTTAACTCTCTCACTCTCTCACTCTCTCACTCTCTCACTCTCTCACTCTCTCACTCTCTCACTCTCTCACTCTTTCACTCTCTCACTCTCTCACTCTCTCACTCTCTCACTCTCTCACTCTCTCACTCTCTCACTCTCTCACTCTCTCACTCTCTCACTCTCTCACTCTCTCACTCTCTCACTCTCTCACTCTCTCACTCTCTCACTCTCTCACGCTCTCACTCTCTCACTCTTACCCTCTCTCACTCTCTTACTTTCTCACTCTCTCACTCTCTCACTCCTTCACTCTGTCACTCCTTCACTCTTCTACTCTCTCACTTTCTCACTATCTCACTCTCTTACTCTCGCACTCTCTTACTCTCTCAATCTCTCACTTTCTTACTCTTTCTCTCTCTTACTCTCTTACTCTCTCACTCTCCCACTCTCTCACTCTCTCGCTCCCTCACTCTCTCACTCTTTCACTCTCTCACTCTCTCACTCTCTCACTCTCTCACTCTCTCACTCTCTCACTCTCTCACTCTCTCACTCTCTCACTCTCTCACTCTCTCACTCTCTCACTCTCTCACTCTCTCACTCTCTCACTCTCTCACTCTCTCACTCTCTCACTCTCTCACTCTCTCACTCTCTCACTCTCTCACTCTCTCACTCTCTCACTCTCTCACTCTCTCACTCTCTCACTCTCTCACTCTCTCACTCTCTTACTCTTTTACTCTCTCACTCTCTCACTCTCTCACTCTCTCACTCTCTCACTCTCTCACTCTCTCACTCTCTCACTCTCTCACTCTCTCACTCTCTCACTCTCTCACTCTCTCACTCTCTCACTCTCTCACTCTCTCACTCTCTCACTCTCTCACTCTCTCACTCCCTCACTCTCTCACTCTCTCACTCTCTCACTCTCTCACTCTCTCACTCTCTCACTCTCTCACTCTCTCACTCTTTCACTCTCTCACTCTCTCACTCTCTCACTCTCTCACTCTCTTAATCTCTCACTCTCTTACTGTCTCACTCTCTCACTCTCTCACTTTCGCACTTCCCCACTCTCTCTCTCTCTCTCTCTCTCTCTCACTCTATCACTCTCTCACTCTCTCACACTTTAACTCTTTTACTCTCTCACTCTCTCACTCTCTTACTCTCTCAATCTCTTACTCTCTCACTCTCTCACTTTCTCACTTCTTCACTCTCTCACTCTCTTACTTTCTCACTCTCTCACTCTCTCACTCTCTCACTCTCTCACTCCCCCACTCTCTCACTCTCTTTCTCCCTCACTTTCTCACTCTCTCACTCTCTCACTCTCTCACTCTTTCACTTTCTTACTCTTTCACTGTCTCACTCTCTCACTCTTTCACTCTCTCACTCTCTCACTCTCTCACTCTCTCACTCTCTCACTCTCTCACTCTCTCACTCTCTCACTCTTTCACTCTCTCACTCTCTTACTCTCTCACTTTTTCACTTTCTCACTTCCTCACTCTCTCTTTCTCTCTCACTCACTCACTCTCTCACTCTCTCACTCTCTCAATCTCTCACTCTCTCACTCTCTCACTCTTTTAGTCTCTCACTTTCTCACTTTCTCACTCTCTTACTCTCTCACTCCCTCACTCTCTCACTCCTTTACTCTTTTACTTTCTCACTCTCTCACTATCTCACTCTCTTACTCTTGCACTCTCTTACTCTCTCAATCTCTCACTTTCTTACTCTTTCACTCTCTCACTCTCTTACTCTCTCACTCTCTTACTCTCTCACTCTCTCGCTCCCTCACTCTCTCACTCTCTCACTCTCTCACTCTCTCACTCTCTCACTCTCTCACTCTCTCACTCTCTCACTCTCTTTCTCTCTCACTCACTCACTCTCTCACTCTCTCACTCTCTCACTCTCTCACTCTCTCACTCTCTCACTCTTTCAGTCTCTCACTTTCTCACTTTCTCACTCTCTCACTCTCTTACTCTCTCACTCCCTCAATCTCTCACTTTCTTACTCTTTCACTCTCTCACTCTCTTACTCTCTCACTCTCTCACTCTCTCACTCTCTCGCTTCCTCACTCTCTCACTCTCTCACTCTCTCACTCTCTCACTTTCTCACTCTCTCACTCTCTCACTCTCTCACTCTCTCACTCTCTCACTTTCTCACTCTCTCGCTCCCTCACTCTCTCACTCTCTCGATCTCTCACTCTCTCACTCTCTCACTCTCTTACTCTCTCACTCTCTCACTCTCTCACTCTCTCACTTTCTCACTCTCTCACTCTCCCACTCTCTTACTCTCTTACTTTCTCACGCTCTCACTCTCTCACTCCCTCACTCTGTCACTCCTTCACTCTTCTACTCTCTCACTCTCTCACTATCTCACTCTCTTACTCTCGCACTCTCTTACTCTCTCAATCTCTCACTTTCTTACTCTTTCTCTCTCTCACTCCCTTACTCTCTCACTCTCTTACTCTCTCACTCTCTCGCTCCCTCACTCTCTCACTCTTTCACTCTCTCACTCTCTCACTCTCTCACTCTCTCACTCTCTCACTCTCTCACTCTCTCACTCTCTCACTCTCTCACTCTCTCACTCTCTCACTCTCTCACTCTCTCACTCTCTCACTCTCTCACTCTCTCACTCTCTCACTCTCTCACTCTCTCACTCTCTCACTCTCTCACTCTTTCACTCTCTCACTCTCTCACTCTCTCACTCTCTCACTTTCTCACTCTCTCACTCTCTCACTCTTTTAATCTCTCACTCTCTCACTCTCTCACTCTCTCACTCTCTTACTCTCTCACTCTATCACTCTATCACTCTCTCACTCTCTCACTCTTACCCTCTCTCACTCTCTTACTTTCTCACTCTCTTACTCTCTCACTCCTTCACTCTGTCACTCCTTCACTCTTCTACTCTCTCACTCTCTCACTATCTCACTCTCTTACTCTCGCACTCTCTTACTCTCTCAATCTCTCACTTTCTTACTCTTTCTCTCTCTTACTCTCTTACTCTCTCACTCTCCCACTCTCTTACTCTCTCGCTCCCTCACTCTCTCACTCTTTCACTCTCTCACTCTCTCACTCTCTCACTCTCTTACTCTCTCACTCTCTCACTCTCTCACTCTCTCACTCTCTCACTCTCTCACTCTCTCACTCTCTCACTCTCTCACTCTCTCACTCTCTCACTCTCTCACTCTCTCACTCTCTCACTCTCTCACTCTCTCACTCTCTCACTCTATGACTCTCTCACTCTCTCACACTTTCACTCTTTTACTCTCTCACTCTCTCACTCTCTTACTCTCTCAATCTCTTACTCTCTCACTCTCTCACTCTCTCACTCTCTCACTCTCTCACTCTCTCACTCCCTCACTCTCTCACTCTCTCACTCTCTCACTCTCTCACTCTCTCACTCTCTCACTCTCTTTCTCCCTCACTCTCTCACTCTCTCACTCTCTCACTCTCTTAATATTTTCCTTTCTTACTCTTTCACTGTCTCACTCTCTCACTCTTTCACTCTCTCACTCTCTCACTCTCTCACTCTCTCACTCTCTCACTCTCTCACTCTCTCACTCTCTCACTCTCTCACTCTTTCACTCTCTCACTCTCTTACTCTCTCACTTTTTCACTTTCTCACTTCCTCACTCTCTCTTTCTCTCTCACTCACTCACTCTCTCACTCTCTCACTCTCTCACTCTCTCACTCTCTCACTCTTTTAGTCTCTCACTTTCTCACTTTCTCACTCTCTTACTCTCTCACTCCCTCACTCTCTCACTCCTTTACTCTTTTACTCTCTCACTCTCTCACTATCTCACTCTCTTACTCTCGCACTCTCTTACTCTCTCAATCTCTCACTTTCTTACTCTTTCACTCTCTCACTCTCTTACTCTCTCACTCTCTCACTCTCTCACTCTCTCGCTCCCTCACTCTCTTACTCTCTCACTCTCTCACTCTCTCACTCTCTCACTCTCTCACTCTCTCACTCTCTCACTCTCTTTCTCTCTCACTCACTCACTCTCTCACTCTCTCACTCTCTCACTCTCTCACTCTCTCACTCTCTCACTCTTTCAGTCTCTCACTTTCTCACTTTCTCACTCTCTCACTCTCTTACTCTCTCACTCCCTCACTCTCTCACTCCTTTACTCTTTTACTCTCTCACTCTCTCACTATCTCACTCTCTTACTCTCGCACTCTCTTACTCTCTCAATCTCTCACTTTCTTACTCTCTCACTCTCTCACTCTCTTACTCTCTCACTCTCTTACTCTCTCACTCTCTCACTCTCTCACTCTCTCACTCTCTCACTCTCTCACTCTCTCACTCTCTTACTCTCTCACTCTCTCACTCTCTCACTCTCTCACTCTCTCACTCTCTCACTCTCTCACTCTATCACTCTCTCACTCTCTCACTCTTACCTCTCTCACTCTCTTACTTTCTCACTCTCTCACTCTCTCACTCCTTCACTCTGTCACTCCTTCACTCTCCTACTCTCTCACTCTCTCACTATCTCACTCTCTTACTCTCGCACTCTCTTACTCTCTCAATCTCTCACTTTCTTACTCTTTCTCTCTCTTACTCTCTTACTCTCTCACTCTCCACTCTCTTACTCTCTCGCTCCCTCACTCTCTCACTCTTTCACTCTCTCACTCTCTCACTCTCTCACTCTCTCACTCTCTCACTCTCTCACTCTCTCACTCTCTCACTCTCTCACTCTCTCACTCTCTCACTCTCTCACTCTCTCACTCTCTCACTCTCTCACTCTCTCACTCTCTCACTCTCTCACTCTCACTCTCTCACTCTCTCAGTCTCTCACTCTCTCACTCTCTCACTCTTTCACTCTCTCACTCTCTCACTCTCTCACTCTCTCACTCTCTCACTCTCTCACTCTCTCACTCTCTCACTCTCTCACTCTCTCACTCTCTCACTCTCTCACTCTCTCACTCTCTCACTCTCTCACTCTCTCACTCTCTCACTCTCTCACTCTCTCACTCTCTCACTCTCTCACTCTCTCACTCCCTCACTCTCTCACTCTCTCACTCTCTCACTCTCTCACTCTCTCACTCTCTCACTCTCTCACTCTCTCACTCTCTCACTCTTTCACTCTCTCACTCTCTCACTCTCTCACTCTCTTAATCTCTCACTCTCTTACTGTCTCACTCTCTCACTCTCTCACTTTCGCACTTATCCACTCTCTCTCTCTCTCTCTCTCTCTATCACTCTATCACTCTCTCACTCTCTCACATTTTCACTCTTTTACTCTCTTACTCTCTCACTCTCTTACTCTCTCAATCTCTTACTCTCTCACTCTCTCACTTTCTCACTTCTTCACTCTCTCACTCTCTTACTTTCTCACTCTCTCACTCTCTCACTCTCTCACTCTCTCACTCCCCCACTCTCTCACTCTCTTTCTCCCTCACTTTCTCACTCTCTCACTCTCTCACTCTCTCACTCTTTCACTTTCTTACTCTTTCACTGTCTCACTCTCTCACTCTTTAACTCTCTCACTCTCTCACTCTCTCACTCTCTCACTCTCTCACTCTCTCACTCTCTCACTCTCTCACTCTTTCACTCTCTCACTCTCTCACTCTCTCACTCTCTCACTCTCTCACTCTCTCACTCTCTCACTCTCTCACTCTCTCACTCTCTCACTCTCTCACTCTCTCACTCTCTCACTCTCTCACTCTCTCACTCTCTCACTCTCTCACGCTCTCACTCTCTCACTCTTACCCTCTCTCACTCTCTTACTTTCTCACTCTCTCACTCTCTCACTCCTTCACTCTGTCACTCCTTCACTCTTCTACTCTCTCACTTTCTCACTATCTCACTCTCTTACTCTCGCACTCTCTTACTCTCTCAATCTCTCACTTTCTTACTCTTTCTCTCTCTTACTCTCTTACTCTCTCACTCTCCCACTCTCTCACTCTCTCGCTCCCTCACTCTCTCACTCTTTCACTCTCTCACTCTCTCACTCTCTCACTCTCTCACTCTCTCACTCTCTCACTCTCTCACTCTCTCACTCTCTCACTCTCTCACTCTCTCACTCTCTCACTCTCTCACTCTCTCACTCTCTCACTCTCTCACTCTCTCACTCTCTCACTCTCTCACTCTCTCACTCTCTCACTCTCTCACTCTCTCACTCTCTCACTCTCTCACTCTCTCACTCTCTCACTCTCTTACTCTTTTACTCTCTCACTCTCTCACTCTCTCACTCTCTCACTCTCTCACTCTCTCACTCTCTCACTCTCTCACTCTCTCACTCTCTCACTCTCTCACTCTCTCACTCTCTCACTCTCTCACTCTCTCACTCTCTCACTCTCTCACTCTCTCACTCTCTCACTCTCTCACTCCTCACTCTCTCACTCTCTCACTCTCTCACTCTCTCACTCTCTCACTCTCTCACTCTCTCACTCTCTCACTCTCTCACTCTTTCACTCTCTCACTCTCTCACTCTCTCACTCTCTCACTCTCTTAATCTCTCACTCTCTTACTGTCTCACTCTCTCACTCTCTCACTTTCGCACTTCCCCACTCTCTCTCTCTCTC
>CAXAQZ010001203.1:0-19376 GCA_963971145.1 Sussaba pulchella | reverse complement strand
TTTTTAGTATCGACAAATTTTATTCATCAATATCGCGAAACAAAAAGCTCTTGAAATATTTTCCTTGATAAATATTTGATTGGAAAATTGCTATGGAGAAAATTATAATTAAACGACGAGAATAACGATAAATGTGAGATGAAAAAAATATATTTCGGTGTAACGTAGAGTCTACAAAGTTATAAACATATCGTATAAAATATATTATCGCCTATTGATATCGATATCACTGGCTTAAAAATAATGCAATTCAACCGAATCTTTCGGAATTATCGGACCAGGACCTGCAGCACGCATATACACTCATAGTATGTACGCATGTGTGTATAGTCATCACGTAATCTCGACAATCACAAAGTAGATTTATTTTTAGAATACGTACGTAAACGGTTGCACGTTAGCGTCGAATAAATTGTATCGCATACCGACCTAAAGATAGTCTTAGTCTTAGTTCAATTATACAATCATCATAACGAATAATCCACGTCTCGGCGAAATAAAAGTTTCCATCGACATCGCGAGCTTAAAGAGAGCGAGAGACTTTCATAGTTTTAAAAAAGAGATCCTATGTAAACGTCTACATCGTCTATTCATTACAATCGGCAATACAAAATCTACGAAAACGGAAGAAAAAAGAATTGTCAACACAAATTAGCTTAAAATAAAATAAAAAATGTTTAAAAAAATAATCGCTCTATGAACAAAATTATCGTCAGTCACAATCGATCTGTAAAACCGCAGAGAATAATACGGGAAAAGTAATTGCGTGACCAATTTACGATGAAAAAAAACAAGAAAATTTCGTTAAAAAAATATTTTTTATAGTAGATATTTCGAGATTGGTATTTGAAAAATATTTTTAACGACGAGACTAAATGAAATTTCGATCATATAAATCGGAAAAAAAATTTATTACGCTCGTGTCCGACGTGCTTCAAGAAAAATAGGGTTTGTGAGTTGGAATGTAACGATGGGATGAATTTGAGCATCGGTATTTTGAGGCGGGGAGGAATTGATATACGCTCGCGGACATGTGTTATTGGCGAGCGGTGTTGCGGGTTGAGTTCTTGCGGTCGTCCAGCGGTAAAAAGAAGATACAGTTTGCGGCAATGATTCAGTGGAGCTTCTGCGAGGCTCGCGAATACATCTCTGCGGTATCAAATTGTTATCGCGCGAATACGTGGCCGGTGGTTATTACTCAAACGGTTGGAAACTGCGACGCGAGATTTTGCGAAGATGGCTATGAGCAAAGGTACGTTATAAATTATCATAATATTTATTTAATTATTATTGTTATTATTTCTTAGTCGATTTATGCAATATTACAATATTTATTATATTATTATTGTAATTGATAATAATAGTAATGAGTTTTATATATAACATATAACGTTATTATTTCTGAGGTAGATTATGTGATATTAAAATATTTATTATATTAATATTGTTGTGATTAATGATAATATTGAGTTATATTGTATAATATTATGATATTTATTATTATCATCTTTATTAATTATCAATCAATTCTTATCTTATCTATATTATTTATCGCTTTCATTAGTATTTATAATAATATTGATCATATTTTTTGTTTTTCTTTGATTATCTTCTTGTTGATTAATTCATTTATTGTTATATCGTTATGATTATTATTCCTAAGGTAGATTATGTAATATTACAATATTTGTTATATTATCATTGTTGGGATTAATAATAATATTGAGTTACATCGTATAATATTATGATATTTATCATTATCATTTTAATTAATCATTACTCCTTATCTTATCTGTATTATTTATCTTTTTCATTGGTGCTTATAATAATATTGATCGTATTTTTTGTTTTTCTTCAATTATCTTCTCGTTGATTAATTCATTTTGGATGCAAGTGATAAATGTATGTAAATAGATATATTTTATTGTCTCCAAAGGATGCACCGGCGGACCGGGATACAAAAGTCCATTGGAAGCGATGCACGAGGGACCCCGTGAGAAAATTATGTATGTCGTCTGCGTGCATACCGATGAAAATAAGCCGGACGTTTTATCTACGGTGGATTTGGATCCTTCGAGCCCTACATACTGTCAGGTTATAAGGGATTATTATTATTCTACTACGCGTTTCTCGACGACGATGGATGACAGTGTAGATCGGAATGGACGATGCTTTTCTCTCTCTCTCTCTCTCACTCTCTCTCTCTCTCTCTCGCTCACTCTCTCTTTCTTTCTTTCCTCGTCAGTCTCATATACGTCTCATCGAGTGCCGTGTGACGTACGGTGACTCGTAAAAACGTGTTTGTTTTCCATTTATCGAATTGATAAGGAATTATAATGAATTGATTCTTAAAATAGTACATTATGGCAATAGTACGAAAAACAATTTTCTGACGAGTGTGAGTTTGCAGTACGAGATGAAGGCGAGTGTTGCAATCACACGGGCCAAGAAAAATTTTTTTCGTACTAGTGTCATAATGTACTATTATTTGGAATGCTTCATTCGTTTCGTGATTTTTTTCTTTACAAAATCTTTTCAACGATTGAATTATTGACGTTTATTTCGTTGGCACTGGACCATTTTTTCAAAAAGTCTATAATTCGTGTGCAAATATGAGGTGAAGCAATATTGAAAAAGAAATTATCATTAATTTATTTATCAATTATTCACTCGATGGTTATTAATTATTACTTAATCATTAATCATCTCATTTGCTTGTCGGAAAATCGAGACCAACGGTCTCAATAAATTCCTTAATTGTCTAAAAAAAAAGAACTGCCGTTTCGTGACGAGAAAAAAGAAAACAAACCTCCATCACGACGTAGCAAAATTCGAAGAATAATATTTTCCTGACAGAAATGTTATAGGCCCGTATTTTTTTTTGTATACAACAAATTATAATTCGTTCGGGAAAAATCAGAAATATATTTTTATTGTCCACATCGATTGTCGAAGAGTTTTTGAACCTCGAACATCTTAATTCGGTTCGTAGATAATTCACAAATTGAGGATGCATCACGTGGGCGACGAGCTGCATCACTCGGGCTGGAACATCTGCAGCAGTTGTCACGACAAGCCAGTTAAACGAGATATCATGGTTCTGCCGTGTCTGATGTCGGACAGAATTTATTTCGTCGATACGAGCAACGAGAGAGCGCCAGTTATAAAAAAGGTAAAGAAAAAAAGGACAAGTGCGAGTTCGACTCGCACGCAGGTTTTATATCATATTTTTAATAATTAATTTTTAAAAATCTATCTTATAGAAGATACCTAGGACAATAATTTTTAGTTTTATGTAAGCTTTTTGTGAGGGGTTGTATTCCGTAATTTGAAAACAAAAAATTACGTCCACTCATTTTATAAATAAGGATGGAGATACTGTATTTTTGCATATTTTTCAAAATATCTTTTCAAGTATGCTATTTAAAATTGTGAAAAAAATTTATTCGTATTCCACATAACAAACCCTTTTGAATGATACCCAACATGGTGTATATATTTTGAAATAAAAATCGAGTACCCCCTCTTTAATTCTTATATGAATATTTCGAAGTGTTAACATCCGTGTAGACAGCGAAAAAAATCAGGTGGATTTTAGGAATTATTATCTCAAAAACTATTTGTTCGATTTCATCCACGTTTGTTTTATTCGAAAGTATACATGTTGAGGTGTGCTGAGAATTTTTTTTATAAATATATATCGACTGGGGGCGCTGCTGTCATGGCCGGAGTAAAATATGTCCCTCGCTCGCATATTCTGCGATCCTCAAGATTACACTCAGTCGGTTGATCTATAACAGAAATTATCATAAAGATTCTCAAACTATCATATACAATCCCATTCGCAACGTAGGAATTTAAAAAAAATTTCACGATACGGCGGCTAAGTAAACTTTACATTTAGATATTTTTCAACCTTAATTTCCGACCTTTCGAGCTCGACAAAGAAAAACAAAATGAGTGATAAGAAAATTTGAGAAAAAAGTAATAATCAAAGATTCTTTCTTCGTTCGATTGCGGACATCAAAATTAAAATAATTATCCACAAATGATGTATCTCCGTAAGCCAATATGAATCCCGAATGTTAATTCGCAGGTATTAGAACCGGAAGAAATGCACAAACACGGAGTGTCGACCCCGCACACGTCTCATTGCTCGCCAACCGGTGAAATAATTATTTCAACGATGGGAAAACCGAACGGCGATGCTTTGGGTGATTTTATTTGCATAGACAGTCGGAATCTCGAGATTAAGGGTACCTGGACGAAGGGCGAGAAACACGCGTCTTTTGGATACGATTTTTGGTACCAACCCCATCACAATGTATTGATTTCCACCGAGTGGGGAGTTCCTCGTGAATTCAAGACTGGTTATTGTCCGAGTCACGGAAAAAACCCCGGTCAGTAGACGATAAAAAAAAAAATATAAAATTTAAAAATAGTATATTGTATTGCAAGGGCGCGAAGTTGGTGATTTCCGCATGAATGCGAGGCTAACACGAGGTGGAGGCGCAGACGACTTCGAAGGGGTGAATTGACGAGGTCGAGTCGAGCTGATCCGGAGACGAGACATCGCCGAGGCATCGTCGGTGTCAAGTCGAGTGCTGACCTCGAATTTATAAGGGAATCGCCAATCGCGCCCGCGCAAAATATACTATTTTTTGTCATCCTCACGTGAGAATGACACATTTTCATAATAATTTTAGTACGCAATGTGCCTGAACAATTCACAGATCGTATGATCCCTGCGTTACTTTACGTCATTGAACAGTGCGGGAATCAAACATTCCCGCATGCATGGGTTCAGAAATGCGAGAATCAGGCACATTGCGCACTTGAATTGGTAAGAGAATGCGCCATTCTCAGGTGAGGATGATAACAAAAATTTAATAGGACCTCATTGCCAAAAAATTTTCATAGATCCGATATAATAATAACAATTGATATTGTTCTTATCGTCATATGAATATTGTTAATAATATTTTGGAAGATTTAATGATAATAATAATTATTATTAGCATTATTATTAATTTGATTATGAATATCATAATTATTAATAATATTTTTCTCTGTTATAATATTTGTGTGACAGAGAAAAACTGTATCAATAATATTATTATCTTATTATTATATGAATATTGTTAATAATATTTTGAATGACGCAATGATATTAATAATAATTATATTATAATAATTAATAAAAATAAAAGAATAATAATAATTATTATTATTATTGATACAGTTTTTCTCGATTATAAAAATATTATAATAGATAAAAATATTATTAATAATTATGATATTAATAATTATTGCCAAGAATTTTATATAGATTCGTCATATATTATTATTTTCATTACTATTATTATTACTATTTTTCTATAAGTATTGTTAATAATATTTCAATATTGATAATAATAATAATAATAATAATAATAATAATAATAATAATAACAACAATAATAGATTAAAAAATCGTGCCAACGTTAAGTTCTTTTTTCAAAAATATTATTGATAATTATAACACAATTATATGATCGATAGATTTTCTTATTCTCCCGTCGTTTTGTATTTAACGCGCAGCCACGTACGGCAGAAGCTTGAATTTTTTTTCCTGGAACGAAAGAAATCTCGTGCAGTCGATAAATCTCGGGCACGAAGGTGTTGCACCCCTCGAAGTGCGTTTTCTTCACGAACCGACCGCCAGCGAGGGCTACGTTGGCTGTGCCGTGCCAGCCAACGTTCATAGATTTTACAAGAACGAAACCGGTCAATGGCAAGCCGAGAAAGTAATCGATGTACCGATGAAAAAAGTCGACGGATGGGTAGCTCCGGAAATGTCAGGTAATGAGGAAAAAAAAATTGCAAAGACTCTGTTAAAAAAAATATGAAATATAATTTTGCCAAGAATTTTTGGTATTTAAATTATTTTTGATACTATTTTGTATCGAGTAATACTAATTTGCAGATTTTCCAACGGAAAAATACGAAATTGCTGTAAAATATATTAGAACAAAAATTTTGTCCCGTTATAAAATTCAATTAAGGTCGATTTAATCAAATTTTATTAATCAATTCCTTTTATTAATGATACAAAAAATTATTGCTGAATTTAAAAAAAAAATCACACTTATTTATAAAACTTTTTACCTTCGCCTGGGAGTAATACGCGTCGATTTAGAATGTAAAATGGCGTTTGCAGGAATGATAACGGATATTCTGTTGAGCTTGGACGACAAGTACTTGTACTTTTCCAATTTTCTTCACGGCGACGTTAGACAGTACGACATAACGGACCGTAGAAAACCAAAATTGGTCGGGCAGGTGTTCCTGGGGGGTTCGATCGTATCGGACTCGAACGTTCGGATCGTCAAGGATGAGGAAATGATTGGTCAACCTGATCCGGTTTACGTGAAGGGACGCAGATTGTACGGATCCCCGCAGATGCTACAACTCAGTCTCGATGGCCGTAGACTCTACGTCACTAACTCAATTTTCAAACCCTGGGACAAACAATTCTACCCCGAACACGTCAAGTGAGTTAACGACAGATGATGATCATTCTTGTTTGAATTTCGATATATTTTATTGTTTCCGATTTTCAGTGCGAGATTTAAAAAAAAAACATTAAACAAATAAGGAGAGAAATTATTATTGTTTAAAAATATAATTCATGTAATAATTAACTATTTACATTTGATGAGTTTGTATATTAAATTTAGAAAAATGATTATAATTATTTTGAAATAGTTATAATGGCAAATTTTTTTAAATTCAATATATTATATTATTTCCGATTTTCGGAAGGTTTAAGATTCTTTCAGAATCAAATAAATAAGAAGACAAATCATTATCGTTTAAAATCATAATTTATGTAACAAAAGAATATTTATATTTAACAAGTTTTTGTATAGTAAATTAAGATAAATAATTATAATTATTTAATAATCATTTTGGAAATATAATTTTTCTAAAAATGTTATTTCTCTTTTTCAATAATTTGTGAATCTGTTTTTGTGAGGAACTAATAATTTTTTACGACTATACGAATTAGTTATAATCTCAGATGCTTCGATATATAAAACCCAGAAATCAATAAAATCTCGCTAGTGATTTTTTCATAGAAAAAATAATTCCTCGTTTTTCTTTAAAAGTAAAAACCAAAGCGTTTCGAAGGCGGTTTTGCCACGTCGTACCTTACGTCTCAAAAATATCGAAAAAAATCTACAAAAACATGTATGATAAAGATAAAAACTCTTCAAATCCTTTATTTTATTTTTTTTATCATTAAAAGAAATGAAATTAAATAAAAATGATGTACGATAAGAACAATTTCTGCAAATGCCCGACAGTGTATCCGCTTGCTTCTGATAACCTCCGGTCAGCTCCGGTCATCATCGAAACAAACGTCAGATAGCCCCGTATGGGCGATGACATTCAACGATCGTAAATAAAAACGCGCAATTTAACGTTTGCTCATCAGGCACGGTTCAACGATGATTAAGCTGGACATCGATGTCGAGAATGGTGGCATGAAGCTCGATGAAAATTTCTTGGTCGACTTTGGAGCTGATAAGAACGATATTCTGCTGGCCCACGAGATGCGGTATTGAATGACATCTCTCAAATAATTTTCTTTTTATTTTATCGGAGTAAATTAATAAATAATTTTATTTTTATTTTATCGGAGTAAATTAATAAATCATTTTATTTTTATTTTATCGGAGTGAATTAATAAATAATTTTCTTTTTATTTCATCGGACTAAATTAATAAATAATTTTATTTTTATTTTATCGGAGTAAATTAACGAAGGTCCTAAATTTTTCACAGATATCCCGGAGGAGATTGCACGTCGGATATTTGGCTGAGTGAAAAAAATACAACCGTCTAGACAGCCAAAAAACTGCCAACTCAAACGACAGCCAATTAAACTACATTCGAAGTCATTTGTCGTTTAAAAAAAAAAATATATCCATCGATGTAGATCCCACGAAAAATATTAAATCTTTTATTCGAGAACAAAAAAAAATTTGCATAATTTGTAATTAATACCCCGGTTTAATTTTTGCATCGACAATGGCTCGACTGTTATTACAGGTGTAAGAAGTGGAACATATTGGACAAACGACGGTGCTTGTTCGCGTCTGCGAAAGACAATAACCGGAAGTTGGAGAAAGTAATTAATTGCCGTTGAGAAACCCTCGCGGTGTTACAAGCAAAACTTAGAATGCAGAAGAAATATGCGCCAGTTTCTCTCACAACGATGGGTTTTTGTCGCTTATAGAAAGAAAAACAAAAAAAAAATGTCGAAAATTGAATGAAAAGAAACAATGAAATAATAGAAAATTGAATGAAAAAAACAATAAAATAATAGTAAATTGAATGATAAGAAACGACGAAATAGTAGAAAATTGAATGAAGAGCAACAAGAAAATAGTAAAAAATTAAATGAAAAGCAACAACAATATAATAGAAAATCAAACGTAAAAACAACAAAATAATAGAAAATTGAATGAAAAGCAACCACAAAATAATAGAAAATTGAATGAAAAAACAATAAAATAATGGAAAATAGAATGAAAAGTAACAACAAAATAATAGAAAATTGAATGAAAAGAAACAACTAAATAATAGAAAATTAAATGAAAAGCAACCACAAAATAATAGAAAATTGAATGAAAAAACAATAAAATAATAGAAAATAGAATGAAAAGTAACAACAAAATAATAGAAAATTGAATGAAAAAACACAACAAAATAATAGAAAATTAAATGAAAAGAAACAACAAAATAATAGAAAATTGCATGAAAAAACAAATAAATAATAGATAATTGAATGAAAAAAAAACGATAAAATAATAAAAAATTGAATGAAAAAAACAACAAAATAATAGAAAATTCCATGAAAAAAAAGCAAAAAAACGAAAAGTAAGGAGCGATAGCGAAGCAGAAGCAGTAGAAGCAGCATGGATGACGAATCGATAGGCTCGCACCTGTCGGTAGAGCGCACGATTTCTGCCTCGAAGGCTCTGGACTCCCTGCGAACAAACTCGTCACGCGACGTGACACCTGGCACGCGCGGCAATCCTCGGAATGCTTGAAAATAATTTCCAACAATCGTAATTCCGACCGTAAAATTCTTGTATCAATCCGTCCCGGTTTGCGCCGCGTTGCCACGGACACGCGGCGATGACTGCAAAATTATACAGTCGGCTTCTTCTCGTGCCGTCGATTTATTTTACAACTTCAATAAAATTTACGACCGCTCTCGATCGACCGCAATAAATTCAAACTCGATCTCAACGAAAAGTGGGGTAAAATATTTCCGTCCGAACGTTTCATTATCGAAATTATTATTTACAGTTATATCGAAGATAATCTGAACAATAATAATAAAATATGTTTTAATGATTATTGTCAATGGATGTAAAATACTTATGATATTACCGGAAACTAGGGATTTAGAAATCGTCTGGCCTCCGTTAGGTTTAATAATAATTACAACTTTGTGTTAAAAAAAAGTTACAATATAAATTCGAATTGGAAAACATTTTATTTCCGATTCATTGACATTTTATTCATGCAGATACAAGATAAATAAATTTTTATTTTTAATTTGTTGATATTTTTATCGGTCATCTCAAGTGGATGATGACGTTGAAAAAAATAAATTAACCGTTTTGTGTGCTTGTCCCGTTACAATCGTCGAGCCGACGAGAGTCCGCCCAAAGGGCTCTGTCTCCCGCGCAATACCTGAATAGTTTTAAATAGCAAAGGTACCTTCGAGTGATATTTCTCGTACCTATATATTGTGATACAGTGGAAAAGGTCAAGCTCATTTCTATACAATTTCGGTGTTCCCCCCAGTCACGTAATTGCTCATAAATAATTCAAAGAACAGTCGACTCACGTGGAACCAAAAAAATGTACGATCAATTATCACGCACCCTCTAGGCAACGCCGAAAATAAACACAACCCCCTAAAAAGCCTTTCTTTTCATTGCAGCTACCCCTCAATTCAAACAACCTCCGCGATCTCCGGAAAAACGGAAAAGACTCAGTCGGTAACAAAACCCGTAAATGATTTTTTCAGAAAGCGACAAACGCTACCGAAAAAAATCTTAAATCCTTCTTCTTGCGATTCTGCATTTCTTCCATTCTTCCCTCCTCCCTTTCTTCGTCTGAGAGCATTCAGCATCGTTAAAAAAAATGGTTTACAGTTTTTTTTACCGACCGAGTATGATTAGCTCGGCCTCACGGATCGAGGTTATGTCACTCCATATCTTTTGTCTTTGCAAGTTCGCTATAAGATCAAGAAAAATAGTCAAAACTTCACAAAGTGTTTTTATCCGCCATCGTTGACTTCTCGGATAAAATATGAGAACGATTGGCTGCACAATTCAAAAACGCAGACAGCAGTTCTCGTTCTCCATCCAAAAGATCAATCATGATCGAGAACAATGCTTTACAGTTTTCTATTACCGACCGAGCACATCATGTTCAAAAACAAAAATACTAATCAATAACTTTCGTTTTTAAATTCTTCACTCTTCCCTGATCTCTCAAAACACTCGCAACATCCCCTTCAAAGCCAATCAACCCCGAAAACCGCAAAAATTAAAACGGAAAACCCCATTTTTTCCTCCGCAAAATGCGGGAAAACGGACTTTTTAAGTACGCTGTAAAAAAAACAACAAAATCAACGATCCGTTCAGTAAGCTCTATACCAATTATCCTCGCATCAATAATACTAATTCAATCCAATAACAATGCAATAAAAATCGTTCGATCTTTGAAAACCTTTTTCCAAGTTTAAATGCGATAATTCGCTGAATAAAAAGAGTGGCAAGGAAGATTTTTCATTGGTTCGAATTCGTGCCAGGCAACGGGGATACCCGGCCTTTTAACGCCGCATCTCCCTCTCGCGGAGGATTCCAAAATCCGTGAGATCGAGCGCACGGCCCGACGGGTGGGGGAGGAGAAGAGGGGCAGGGATAAGAGTCACGAACGTGATTGCCGAGTGATTGCCCGAGAGAGGCTTCGAAGCTCCGAATTGTTCCGAATCCGGCGGAGCAGAAAGCAACCAAGGCTCGACAGTAGCCTCGCTGCCTCGGTGCGGTACGCTCGGTGCTATCTGTTATATATACAACGTTTTGTTAAGATAAATAATTTTAACGATTATCAACTAGCCGGCCTATCATTCGGTCGCTGTGTCTATAAACCAATCAATCGCCCAAATTCATCGCGATAACCAATAATCGTTCTCCCTTCGAGCCAATAAAAATTTTGCTCCGAAATCATTTTTTATCGCATCAACGATCGGCTAATAATCAAATATACGAAATGTATAATTAAAAATACAAATTGATGGAGGATAAATGAATAAACAAGAAATTTGAATGATTTTGCGAAATCAATGAATAAGAAACGAATTTAAATGAGCTGGATGAGGTGTGAGAAATAAATAAACAACGATAAAATTCGTAGAGTAATTCGATAATTAATGACGGAGTGTTGAGTGTTGTGCAGTTGGGAAAAATTAATGTGCGTATTTATTTGGATACGGGATTCGAAGGATACCGTGACGGTAAGCTCGTGTTTTAGTTGTAATGAGAATTCAACGGTTTGTTTCGGAATTATGTTTATTATTTGGAACAAAAAGTCGAATTGTTGGAGCGCGGAGACAGTTACGGGGCTGGTTACTGTTGTGCTCGATGCACAATTGCGTTTGGATTATACACAATAGTTACATTATGTAATGAGAGGAAAGAGAGAGAAAAAGAGGTTTCTATAAAAAGACGAGAAGGAATTATTTGTATGGGCGAATTATTTATTTTGTTTATATTTTCTTTTATCTCTTGTTTATTTTTGTTTTTTAAATTTTATTCATGCCGGGATTTTTTTTTTTAACGAACGGGGAATCCCCGAACGTACCGTATCGTTGTTTCGGCCGTGTTTACACGTTGCAGATGTTTGCCCATGGCTCGAAAACGTTTAATACTCGATCGGTCTTCGGCTTTTTGCGCAATTTGATTGTGATTGAACGTTGGTTTCGAATGTCCGTACGAAACGTCGGTCAAATCATGGTTTATTACCGTTACAACGAGAAAGAAAAAATCTCACCGTCTACCTGATTTTAACGTACACGCAGCGATTGCAATCGCGGCTTTCTGGGTGTCTCAACTGTTACGACAGAATTTGTTCTAATCTTTTTTGTTTTCGTAATTATTATTGTTTTTTTTAATTTTTACAATTATTGTTTTGTTTTTTTTGTTTTTATAATAACAATTATTATTTTTTTATTATTATAATTGTATTGTTTTTTGTTTTTTACAGTACATTATTATTGGAGAAATTTGATGATAAAACAGAAATTTCGTTTTTCGTACGATTTATTTCTTGATTTGTTCTTATATTCCTCATGTTTTGCGAGAATCTTTGTTTTTCAAATATTTCGTATATTGATAAACGAATACTTCGTATTAATTGTAAAAAAAAGTAAGGAATACTCGATTTTTTATTTTTCTCCTGAATTATTTTTTTGTGGGAAAATTTTGTAACGATAGCGAAGAAACGTTTGAGAATTTGATTACGCGCCGAATTTCAGTTCGATCGGTGAATCCGTTCTCGAGTTATGGAGGTTTTAATTTTTCATGCCAGCTGAACACACAAACATACAAAAACACCCACACGAATCCAGATATTTTTCCTTTCCCTTAGTTATCATTTTTGAACGTATTAGAATATTCAGAACGTTCTGACGCTGAAATTGCGTTGTTTTTTTCCCCTTTCCCCATGAAAACCCAATTTTCTCGATAACACAAGCACACAGAGGCCATTGAATTCAATCAAAAATATATATATATGTATCATACCAATCATATAAAACATAAATCAACTGATATATGAATGATATAATATAAAAAACAAATTGTACTATATGAGAATAACACAATTTCATAAAAGAATACGAAACAATCCACGCGATGATAAATGTTTTCCCAGAATTATCGAAATGTTTCGTAATGCTCCATAAATCGTATCAAAAGCATCTCCCCCCACCCCACCCCCCGCAGCGCCGCTCAGCGTGTATCAATAAAATTGCTGAAAAATAAAAATAGCACGCACGATTCTCCCCCATCATCGTGAAACGAAAACACGCGGATCATCAATCGAACCATTTGTCAGAAGCATTCACGCGTAATTCCTCCCTCCTTCAACGCGCCATCGAATTATTTTTAAATTTCTTAAAAAAAAATCTAAAAAAAATTAAACAAAACAAACTATAAAAGTAAAATAAACATCAAAGTATATTTCGGAGACATCTCCGGCCCTCGCGACGATTTTCGTTCGGACCGCGCGGATTTATCTTTCGTTAAACTCGTGGCCGACGACGACGACGACGACGTCGACGACGATTTGTTGCTCTATTTCGTCTCGACGAAGATTTCTTATCGCTTATCGCTACGAGGCAGTCGTATGACTCGTTCCTCGATAATTCCTCTTACTCAAACTACCCGCCTCGCTTCTTTCGCTCAATCGTAATCTCTATAAATAAAAAATAAAAATTGATAAAACGTATTTGTAAACATTACATTTTTTCTTCGTTATTTTTTATTTTTTTTATTCTTGGTATTTTATTTTTTAAGGAGCGATGCGTAATGGAGTATAAAAGACGATGAGGATTTAGAGAAAATAGGATTTTCGATGAGACCTAAATAACCTGAATAACCTAAAAGACGATGAGGATTCAGAGAAAATAGGATTTTCGATGAGACCTAAATAACCTAAATAACCTAAAAGACGATGAGGATTTAGAGAAAATAGGATTTTCGATGAGACCTAAATAACCTAAATAACCTAAAAGACGATGAGGATTTAGAGAAAATAGGATTTTCGATGAGACCTAAATAACCTAAATAACCTAAAAGACGATGAGGATTTAGAGAAAATAGGATTTTCGACGAGACCTAAATAACCTAAAAGACGATGAGGATTTAAAGAAAATAGGATTTTCGATGAGACGAAGACTAGGATGATGAGTTTTCTGCATGGCAACGAGATCGTTGCGCTCTCGTCGGCGAGATCCCCTTTCGCCCCCGCAGCCTCCCCCAACAGCTGATCCGCGAGATGCGCGCGTTCGCGTTTGGTTCGCAGCATCGCGGCCATGTCTCGCGCCGTTTTATCAGCGTCGTTTGTTAGCTCCTTCGGTGTGTTGGCTCATCAATCGTCGGTTATTGTCGGTCATGACGAGTGATAGCCACGGTTGCAAAGACGAGATTACGGCTTTGTCGAAGCTGAAACGAGTCTGGACCGTGGGGTTGGTAACACTCGCGACGGAGCTTGAATTATTATATTGCCAGTCAACATTTTTTTCTTCTTTTTCTCATATTTCGCTTTTTCTTCGTCGTTAGTTGCTCCCTCCATTGGCCCAAAAATAGATTTACGTTTGTTCGAACGATTTCAGACGATGTTAATGGCCTGGACAAACTCACACGACGGCGGTAACACCAGACGTTATTTATGTACATATATGTTATGTGTATATCTATGGATATTGGGGGAGTTCGTTGGCTTTCGAAGCTGCCATTTTTTTTGGGGGGAAGGACGCTGATTCGGAAAGGAGTTGACGAGGAAACAATAATTTTGCGCCTGAATAGACTATTTTAGAATGATTTTAAGATCCGTCCCTCGGGCTGTTAAGTTGGCCATATGTGCAACTTCAGGGCCGGTGGGGGGATGTTAATATTATTTTGAAAAAGTTTACTTAGGTTTAAGATTTTTGTTTTTTTTTTGTAAAGTTTCTTTCTGGCAAGCGGCGCGGCAAAAATGTTGACTTTGGGTGATCACGGGCACCCTAATGGATATATTTATGGATATGAGGTATTCCAAGTGGAACTGGGAGTAATTTTCCTCACGGTTTCGAATGATTGGATACATTTTTTTTTACTTCGTTTCGACTTTATGTGGACAAGTTTTTTCAGAATTTTTCTGATGATCTTGAAGGCGGTGTAGCGAAAATAAATTCCGAGTAAAATCGAAGAGTTATTGCCCTCGTGTTAAGGATCATCTTATTAAATTTTTTTGTGGCTTCTGTTCGACGTCGAGTAGATCGCTATTTTTTTTTTTTTTAGAATTTTCCCGCTACTCGTTAAGGGGGTGAAAGCGTCGGATTTGTGTGAGTAAGGGAAATCCGATGAAAGCGCTATTTTAACAATTTTGATTTTTTTTTTTACAAATTCTGTGTTATAAAGAAGTAATTTTATTGCCTACGTCAGAGTAGGTTTCGGCTCGCTTGTATTTTTTTTTTTTAATTTCCTTTGCTGCGTATCTCCAAAATTGAAAAAATTTCGAATTGAAATAATTATTACATATGCGAAAAAAAAATTCTAAATTATTTGTGAATATAATAGACGATAGTCGTCAGAGAAACGATCTAAACGTGGCATAAAATGACCCATATATGTACATTGTTTTTTTCGTAAAAGTAGGGTTTATACGCGTTGATTTTATACGGTATTGGATTTTTCCAGGAATAATTAGTCGCCGCGCCAATATAATTACCGAAAGATAGAAAAATGTTATGGATTTTGAACGAAAAACTTGGATTGGACTAGAAAGGTCAAATTGGGCTTAAACATTTTTGTAATTTTTTTTAGAACCACCGAGACCTTGTCGAAATAAGAATTGGAGAATGACCCAAACAATAACCACCCTAAAACACACAGCCTTACGTAAATATCAGAACTTAACATCTGTCTTAACAGCCGTCTATTTAACGACCTTCGTCACAAATGATTTGGCCAGATCTGCTTCTCGGAGAATTTTTTATGTCCATCCATGTCCGAACCCTAACCGCGCGAGTTTTTTTAAAAATTGTTTCGAGAATGAAATCCCAACATTCTGAGGAAATCCAACAATACAACTAAAAAATCTCTTTTTCCATTACAGAAACCACGCGATAACAAAATCTGTAAAAAATTTCCAAAATTGCTCAATTATCAAAACTATCAACCTTTAATCCCCGACTTAACCTCAATCGCATTAAACCCAAAAAAACTCAGTCGGTTCGCTAATTCGCAAACGCCAAACGCTCAAAAAAAAATTCGATTCCGCCACGATGGTAAAACAGATCCGTCGCAATCAACCCGCGCGCGTTTCGCAATCGCCCCACCTCGAAAACGCGTTTCGTTATTTCTCCCAAACGCCTCGACCGATTTCGATAAAACAAATCTTCACCCACGCGTAATCGTGGCAAGAATCGTCTAATCTCAAATTCCTTCGACAATGCTCAGCCGTTTCGAAGAAATGACGAATCGGGTTTTTTTTCGTCTTCGCAGCTGTCTCGGTCGCGGCCGTGATAAATTTTCAGGTTGTGACACATCGTCTTAAAATTTGAACAGCACAAGCGTCTTGGCGCCCTCGTCCGCGTTTCCAAGCGGCGATATATATATATATATTTACAAATAAATATATATATATATATATATATATAAGAGCCGGGTAAGCGCATGCGTCTCTCGCCCAGTCGATAGGGACGCACCGAATGTGCTTTCAACTCTTTACCAACCCTTCCCTCCCCCCTCTTCATCGCCCTTCTCGACCATCGAACACACGCCAGTGTGTGACATCGCATTCAGCGGCAGCGGCAACAGCGGCGAGCTTGTTACGAGCTTGAAGCTGGCTCGTGCGTCTGTCTCTCCCGAGATCCAATTAGAATCGACCGAATTACACTGGTGCGAGGCTGAATGCTGCCGAGCCCACTGTTGCTGCAACCCGAGTCGAGAAGACGAGGTCGTGAAAAGTTGGACGGAGATACCAACCTCGACTTAATTCTTTATAATCATTTCATGAGCTTGTTTTTAATCTTTTTTTCTATTCTTTTTTTTAATTTTTTTATTATGTCTCGTACAGTCCTGTGGCTGTCTCACGGTTCGTTGGTGGATTCGGATGGAGGGCCGTGAGAGGGAGAGAAAAATAACAAGTGCCGGGGTTTGGATGATTGATGTAATGGAATAATATACGGTGGAGCACGTGACTACCACTTCAATTCTTTATCCGTGCGATAAACGGGGAATATATGGGGGACTTGGCGGCGATACGCGCGACGATGGGTGATGCGGGGGCTTCGTTTTTTTTTTTTTTTTTCGTTGCCTTCAACGGGTCGTCAGGGGGTCAAATGTCCCCCTCCTTTGGTTTGCCTTTGCATAATCTTTTTTTTTATTGAAAAAGACTTTCATGCGCATCATTTCCTTCGTTTTTCGATAACGGGAAGGATGACGGATGTTACAATTCATTTTGTGGATGTTGAAATGGCGAGGAAATTGTTTAAGGGAGATGAGAAAGTAGGGATCACTCGGGAGAATAAAAAGAATTCGACTTGGGGGATATTTTGCTCCCTGCGAGTCCCCGTCTAGGGTTGAGGAGATGGACCACAAACGCTCTCTTCTTCTCCCTCGCTCCGCAGCGATGGCCGATAGTCACCTTCGCACTGGGCGATGTAGTCCATTACCTTAAGGAGGAACGTACGAATAGACGACGGGAAAAATAGGTGAATTTTGGCAATTATTATCTCAAAAACTGTTCGTTCGATTTTATTCAGGTTTGTTTCATTCGAAAGTATACATGTTGGGGTATGCTGACAAATTTTTTGACAAAAATATCGCGACTGGGAGCGCTGCCACCATGGCCGGCGTAAAAAATTGCCTTCGCTCGCACGGTCTGCGGTCCCCAAAATGACATGCAGTTGGTTGATGTGCAAAAAAAATTTTCAAAAAGATTTTTAAAATGTAATTTATAATGCCCTTCTTGACGTAAGATTTAAAAAAAAAACTTTTTTCACAAAATGGCGGCTGATTGAACTTCAAATTCATTTTTCAACCTTAATTTCCGATCTTTTTGGCTTGATAAAAAAAATATTTAATCGAAAAAAAATATATTAACGTTGCTAAAGTCGTCGTACATTACATTTTGAGAATCTTTTTGAAATGTTTGTTTCCGATGTAATTTTCATGTAATAAAGGCTGCATGTAATCTTGGGAACTGCAGACCTTGCGAGCGAGAGAAATTTTTTACGCCGGCCATGACAGCAGCGCTCCCAGTCGATATATATTTATAAAAAAATTTGTCAACATACCTCAACATATAAACATTCGAATAAGGCAAACCTGAATTAAATCGAACGAATAGTTTTTGAGATAATAATTCTTAAAATCCACCTATTTTTCCCACTGTCTACTCGGATGTTCCCCCTTAAGCAGAGTCCATGACCGCATTAGTCAAACCATCATCATGGTCTATGGAAACAACAACCAGCACTAATCAAATCAATCAACCGAACGATCCGAAGCGACGTCCGCATCCAAATATTCGTGATAACCTTTTCCACACTCCTAAACATTATTTCGACTGAAATTTATCGCGCTAAATACGCGACTTTGTGCTATTTACTATCACCTCCATCGGTCCTAACATATTTTAGAAATAAGTAGAAAATACTTTCCAAGTTCCCCAAAATAAAAAAAAGGAAATCATTTGGTTTAAAAAAATACCTTTGAAAAATAATTCAATAAAATGTTTTTGTGAGATCGTTGGTATGGGATAATTCGTGGGAAATTAAATGAAGAATGGTCGTTTGAAAGTACGACGTTCCCATCTGGATTTCACATTCATACCACTCGTGGTTCCCCGCAGATGGGACAAAAAGGAAGAAAAAAATGGATAAAGCAAGAAAGAAAAAAAGTAGAACCCGGGAAGGAAAAATATAATATACCACCTCGGGTTGTATATTAGCGGTGGGTATATAATATGTTTTCCCGAGCGAATCGAATCGATAACGAACGCAAGAGACTTCGTCGGGTTGTTAGAACGGTACTGATATACGTACGCATCAGTGATCAAAGTCTATCGACCTGTCCGCGGGGGATGGAGGGGGCGGAAGCGGGGGAGGGAGGCGAAAATCATCTACCAACCGTAACATAATATTTTATTTTATCATCCATCAGATGTTATACACCACGCTGGCCACTTTTTTTTTCCTCTTTCGTCCCTGTTCCATAAAAACTTTTGACCTTCGTAAGCCAGATTTCATTATTTTATTAACTCGATATTTTAAGTTTACATTCAATTCCTACGAGAAAAAATTTTTTTTTATAGAATTGTTATTTTTCTTCATTGTTTCTCTCGTCGATGTTTCTCATTTTTATTCGTAGTACTTGGGAACAAATTTTCCCGTCTTTCATCGCATTGCAAGTGGCTGTGACGTCCATTTCACCCATTCGAATTAAAAAGAAAAAAAAAATGCCTGAGAAATGATTTTCCAAGAGCTATATTAATTGGCATGTCGTCAGCGTCTAATGCCCGACAGTTAACAAGTAC
>CAXAQZ010001202.1:0-19012 GCA_963971145.1 Sussaba pulchella | reverse complement strand
AGGAAGTCTGAAAAAATTACGTCGTTGGATGAGTCAGTGTTGACAGTTTATTTTGATTTTCTTTTGAAAATCAAGAAAATGAAGTCATCCACCGTTTGGGCTCGCTATTCGATGTTGAAATCGACTCTTAGAGTTTACGAAAATTTCGATATCGGTGTCTTCAAAAAATTGGGAAGTTACTTGAAAAAAGAAAATAAAGGATTTGTCCCCAAAAAATCGCGAATTTTGTTTTCCGATGATTTGGTTCGGTTTTGCAACGATGCTGAAGACAAGGTTCACTTGGCAAGAAAGGTAAAAAATTTGAATTTACCGAGGTCATATTATATATTATATTATTTATCGAGTCTGTAATCGTTGATAATGAATAAATTTTAAAGCTGGATGTCACGGATATGTTTGTTTTTTATAGGTTATCTTAATCATCGGGGTATTTGGCGCATGCAGGAGAGCGGAAATACATGGAATAACCATGAGCCATGTTCAGGACAATGGCAAAGAGCTATTCATTTCCATTCCAAAGACCAAAACTGACGTTGCTCGGTCATTCGTCATTACGAATCATTTATATGAAATTTGCACAAAATACATGTCGTTAAGACCGCAAAATGCAACTTGTGCAAATTTCTTCGTCAATTACCAAAATGGTAAATGCACTTGCCAGCCAATCGGGATGAATAAAATTGGTGGGATACCGAAAGAAGTGGCTGCTTTTTTGGAACTACCAAGTCCCGAATTATACACCGGGCATACTTTCAGAAGAAGTGGCGCAACACTTCTTGCAGATACGGGTGCTGATATCACCACTATCATGCGCTTTGGTGGTTGGAAATCTCCAACTGTTGCAGCAGGTTATGTCGAGGACTCAAAAGGGAACAAAAGGAAGATTTTCGGAAACATGTCGAATGAATTATTGATGCACGAGCCCTTATCGTCGACGATGAATAAAAAAACCAAATTGGTAGAACCGTGTTCTCCAATTGATACGAATTCAATCCCATCAACATCGAAGGTTACTTGTGGATCAACGATGAATCCATTATCATCCACGGTCCATTCCGGTTCAAATCCAAACGTCTCGAAAACATTTCGGTCTGTTTCAATTTAAAAAAAATCTGTCTCACCATCCTCCGTGAAATTTCCACGAGAACAAGTTGCCTTGCATTTATCAAATTGCAATGTAACAATTCAAATGTTTGGAAAAACTGTTGATTTCGAAAAAGAGAATGACGTGCCAGAGTCCGACATAGATATTAGTTTTGAAGAGGGAGATTGAATGTAACGCTTGCTTATTTTGTTTTTTTCTGCGAGTAATTCGTTATGTATCTCCTGTCAAAACTTTTTTAGATTACTTGATAAAGCGAAATGTAATATTTGTTCGAATAATAAAAAATACTCAATAAAAAATTATATTATTTTGTCCATTGTTTTTTTTTTTAAGTACAAGCCTCGTTTTATTTTGGTTTTTGAAATCATTTTGGTTTTCGTAAACCAATTGATATTTACACAGATGGCGATGATGTATATTTTTATATTAATAAAATCATTTTTATTTTGCTTTTTTTTTCTTGGGGGGGCTCCGCCCCCCCAACCCCCCGCGGGGACTCCGCCCCCCCAAACCCCCCCTAAGGTGCGACGGATCAGGAGCTCATCAATTTCGCAGCTCATAGGGCTTCGCGTACTCATTCTCATGTCAGGATGACAAAAAATAGTATGTGTTGCGCGGGCGCGATAGGTGACTCCCTTATGAATGTGAGGCCTGCACTCGGCTTGACACAGACGATGTCTCAGCGATGGTTACCGATGTCTCGTCTCCGGGTAGCTCGACTCGCCTCATCGGCTCTCAAGAACCCGTTGAGATTTTTCATGTTTTTTCGGCTGAAAATAAAGGTAAGATTGCGACAATTGGCGATACTAAATTTTGGACTCGTGAAAATTTTTTTCTAGGTTTGGCAGCGAGTTGAAGTCGACGAAGAAAATTTCGCAAAAATCTTAATTTTTTTTCAATGATTTTTACATTCAATCTCAGTATTTAATTGCGGCAGTATTATCAAATAGAGATCATTTGATTCAGAATATCATAGGCTTTCTAACGGTAAAAAAAAAAATTATAGCGATTTTTCTGGCGGAGTTATCGTCGTTCAAAGACAGAAGTGATTCCTGGCAGCGCGCGTGGTTAGTGTCCTGATATTTCTGAGCGGTAGGGTATCACAGGATTATTTTTGTAATTATTGACTAACCTTATCGGTGGACATAAAAATTTATACAAATAATATTATAAGCCATCTCACCACACATTAAGGTTCATATCAGTATGATCACACGCGAACCCAGTATTTTTCTCAAATATCTACGTATATAAAACTGTTTTGTCACTGACTGACTGACAGACAACGCACGGCCTAAACTACTGAAAATAGAAAAGTGGAATGGAAGACATGTCCCTTAGAGGGTGTAGAGATGCACTAAGAAAGAATTTTTTTTAATCAACGCCTGAGGGGCTGTAATGGGGTGTGGGCGTGTGTAACTGTTGTTACTGTATCTCTGAAACAGCAATAAATAGAGGCGTAGTTGTGCATAGAGGTTTGCATTACACTGTAGGTGCTTACTGAAAAAGGATTTTTTTTTAATCAATCCCTAAGGGGGTGAATATGATTCAGGGGGAGGGGCGGGAGCGGGAAAACTTTACGATTACGTTTCCAAATCAAACAAAGTTTATATTAAGTTTATATAGTAACTTACTACTAGTCGCTAACCGCAATTTTATCCGCGTGCATTTCAGATATAAGGGTCATTCCATCCTATTTCAACCAGCAGTTGACCTTCGACCTTGCTGATTTTGTTCAAACTTGGGCAGTTTGTTGGTATTTACAAAGAACAGACCAAATTTCAAGCATTTTTCGATATTTTGATTTGTGGTAAAGATGCGACATTCTAAAAAAACTAAAAATTTTCGTGCAATGGAAACTTTGAAAGCACATAACTCATCCCCTAATTGAGATAAATTAACGAACAAGAGGTCATTATCTTCTTAATGGAAAACAGAATCGTATCCTGGAATGAAAAATCAAATTTGCGATTATTTCGACAATTTTTAAAAATTTTGAAAATTTCAAATTTGAAAATTCCAAATTTGGTATATAGCGATTTGCCTCAATTTTCTTTAAAAATACCTTGATACCAGTTCTAGACATCTGCGAAGTTTAGTTAAGGTCGTTTTTGAAATACGGGAGAAAAAAATCCCGCGTAATTGCAAACATATCCGGGCAAACCATTTTTCTCCACAATCATGCGTTTAATGAACCTGCGCAGAACTTAAATGAATGAGACTCTCTTGAAATATCGAAATACATCGTATTTTACATAACGACCCGAGTCGAACAACAAGTGAAAAAGTATCTTGCACTTCAGGCCGGGCAAAATACTAAAATACATTTATGACACGCTGCGCGTAAAAGTGCAGTTATACGCTCACTTTGTTCGCGTCAAACCGCATTTACGCACCTTCTGACATAGAAATTCGTACGATACTCGGTCGAAAAACGTTTTCTGGTATCGTGTAATTCAAACACTCGCCTTCGGCTCGTTCTGCAAACTCACACTCGTCAGAAAAAAAAATTTCGTACTAGTGTCATAATGTACTATTTATTTTCGATTTTTACCCAAGTCAAATAAAGAGTTAATATGTATCTTGGATTCTCACAGAAGTAATTGTGAACTATGAACGTAATTAGCCGAAGTGACTCCTAAACGATGCGTTTATAAACCTTGAAAGAATTTCATCACACCGTCTGGCCAAGGATGGGCATAATTTTTTTTCAACTACAAAAAAATCCTTTTTAATTTATTGTTAGTCTTTTGTCCGGCTTGAAATCCAAAATAGTAGTAAGTTACTACTAGTCGCTAACCGCAATTTTATGCGCGTGCATTTCAGATATAAACTATGTTTGATTTGGAAACGTAATCGTAAAGTTTTCCCGCTCCCGCCCCTTCCCCCGAATCATATTCACCGCCTTAAGGATTGATTAAAAAAAATCCTTTTTCAGTGAGCACCTACAGTGCTATTTATTGCTGTTTCAGAGATACAGTAACAACAGTTACACACGCCCACACCCTATTACAGCCCCTCAGGCGTTGATTTAAAAAAATTCTTTCTTAGTGCATCTCTACACCGTCTAAGGGACAGGTCTTCCATTCCACTTTTCTATTTTCAGTAGTTTAGGCCGTGCGTTGTCTGTCAGTCGGTCAGTGACAAAACAGTTTTATATACGTAGATATTTGAGAAAAATACTGGGTTCGCTCGTGATCATATTGATATGAACCTTAACGTGTGGTGAGATGGCTTATAATATTATTCGTATAAATTTTTATGTCCACTGATATGGTTAGTCAATAATTACAAAAATAATCCTGTGTTAATTTCGCTTGTACTATACAAATGATGAAGAATATATTGTAAACCATGACGTTTCAACTTTTTGTAATTGTGAAAGTTATTTTCGTGAATCCTTAGTTTCATATACATTTAAGCAAGAGTGTCCGACTTGCCCATGCTATATGCAAAGTTAAGAGGCTCCATTTAGGGCAACGCGGGTGATATAAATGGAGATATATGACACTCACTTGCAATAGAGAATATAGTCGACACAAAAATGTTGTTGATTAATAACTATAATACAAAATAACCATCACGTAATACATCTATAATTTTCAATTGGATTGGAATAGATGAGGGTAGAGTAGAAAAAGTGGAACCTTGCACATTGCTTCGTCATAATGTTTTACATTTGCCAGAGTTTCCTCCATGAGGAACTGTGTCAATCAATTTTGGCTTCCTCGTAGAGGAAGCTTTGGCAAATGTGAAAAATTATGAGGAAGCAATGTGCAAGGTTGAACTTTAAACCCGTGTTCTCATATAAAATCCGTTCGTAAATCGATCTAGTCCAAAATAAATATGTGGTGAATTCCATGTCAAATCTAAAAAATTGAAAGTCGCATCAAATTAAAACACCTAGATGGATTTTGCCTAAATTTAATACGAAATATCTTCCGATAATAGTGCGACTTTGTACTAAATTTTAGCCGGATATCTCGAAAATTGCGCAAGCTAGAGTGCGCACGACACTTTTCAACCAATTTCAAAATTCTTAAAAAAAAAAGTTCTGCATGGATTTCGCTCAAATTCAGTACCAATCATCTTCCTAAAGGTGTACAACATTTGACTGAAATTGAGCTCGATATCTTGAAAATTGTGCGAGATAGAGAGAAAAAATCGATTTTTGAAGGATTTAGAAATCACGTAAAAACAGAATAACTGCATGGATTTTTTCGAAAATTGAATGAAGCAAGGCGCCTGGAACTCTTCACATGTGTAATAAGTTTCAACTTGATGTCTCAAGCCGTTTTCAAGTTATGATGGTTAAACCAATGCTACATACACACACACACACACACACACACACACACATACATCCGGACATTTTATCTGAATGTGATTGTTAGATGTTTTGGGACATTCTGAACACGTTTTCATGAACATCTCGAAAAAAATTTTTGTCATGAAAACAAAACTTCTTCTATAAGGAAGCAAAAAGTGACAAACTCAGCTCCCGTGCCACGAAAACTGTAAGCATCGGAATAATAAACCGAGGTGGTGGTTATCTTCACAGCCGACAGCTAAAGTGCTGTCATCTTTTGAGAATTGAAGTTAAAATTAAAATTAAGTTTAATAGGAGACGTTCATAAGACCGTCATCGTGAACATTAACTCACGAACTGTTTTCGTAGCGCTCACAACCCCCGACACATACCGACAGTCACGACAAAAAAACAAAAAAAAATCAAAAAAAAAATTTCGAACAAATTTTTTCCCAAAAAAAGTCGATTTAAAAATTTTTTTTTTATTTTTCCAATTTTTTTTTCCAATTTACTACGAATTTATTCCAACAAATGTTAAATTTCCTAAAGAAAATAAAAAATTGTAGGAGACACTCACTGAGAATTCGCATTAATTCTTTTTCGGAAGAATTTCAATGGAAAAGTATCTGAAATACTCTCCATTTGAATGGTTTTTCATTCGTTTCGAAATCATAACAAATGCTTCTCGGTCTTCACTCGGCGCCCCGGTAAGGCTCGAGTGACGAACCATTTGTAAACAAGACACCGGCCAAGTGGTTATGTAGCTTGTATTTGACCCCGAAATAAATATCGAATGAAAAAGAATTTTGTATTTAGCTCCGATTTAAATACTAAATTCTTTTCCATTCAGTATTTATTTCCGATTGAAATACAAGTGGTTTTTCATTCAGTATTTATTTCCGATTTAAATAACGAGTGGTTTTTCATTCAGTATTTATTTCTGATTATAATACAAGTGATTTTCTATTCAGTATTTATTTCCGCTTCAAATAATGAGTAAAAATTCATTCGTTATTTAAGTCGAAATAAATTCTGAGTGGGAAAGAATTTTGTATTTAAACCTGTATTTAAATAATTTTTTCATTCAAATGTGCCCATCCCTGCGCACGACGCGACCGTCCGTGCTTCCGCCGCCGAGAGACGGGGGAGTACAACTCGACAAAAGGGATACCATCGCGGCAATGCAACGAGAAGTGGACCGACGACGGGAACGGCTAACGCGAGGGTGCACGGGGCACGGCGAGACCTTGCCGCGACCCTGCGGGAGGTAGACGGCGAACCGTACGAACTGATATGGGCACTACAGACCCGGCTGACGGAGTTAGAGACGGATTTACGACAGCGTAGGGCGGAGGTAGGTGCTCCGCAGGACGCTGCGACGTCTGCTCCGCGATGGGGAGGGCTGCTGACGCCAGAAGCAGCCCTCAAGACCGTGCTGAAATTCCATGGAGAGGGGCCCGATGAACTGGACGCCTTCGTCTACTCCTGCGAGACGGTTCAAAGGAGAGTAAACTGTGAAGATTAGGCCCTGTTCGAGGAGTTGATATTGTCAAGTCACATCACCGGAAGGGCCTCACAGGAATTGCGCGACAAGAATATTTATACCGTCAAGGAGTTGCGGACGGAGCTGGAGGCGCTCTATGGTCAGCGCAAGTCGCTTTCGGCCCTCCAGGTGGAGTTCCACTCCCTGCGGCAGGGTGCAGGGAGAAATGCCGCATATGCAACCCGCACCGAGAACCTTACCACGGAATTGGTAGCCAAATTGACCGAGAACGTTGAGTCGGAGAGGGACGCTCGTACGCTCGAGGATTCTACGCAGAAATGCGCGCAGGCTATCTCCTATAATGGACTCCAGGGGCAGGTGCAGATGCTCGTGAGGGCGAGAAATTACTCCACCCTTCATGAGGCCGTGACCGGGGCCAAGGAGATCGAGAACCTGATTAACCCAAGAGGTTTCGGGGGGCCACAGAACAACCCCAAACGGAAACCTACGACCTCGCAGGCCAAAGTCGACGAGGAGAGGCGCTGCTACAACTGCGGGGAGCCAGGGCACATAAGTCGAGACTGTACGCAAAAATCAAAGCTACCGCAGGCGGCCAAGGCCGTCGCCCAGGTCGAAGTTTTCTGCAGGTATTGCAAGAGGTCAGGACATGTTGCTCGGTATTGCAGGAAGTGTCGATGGAACCAGCGGAGAGGCAGCAGAAGCGGCGAAGAGAAATCTGAGTCCGACGGAGGAGGGTCCAGCGACGAACAAAGGGGCGGACGCGGGTCCCAAACACTGATATATGGGTAGTGGGGAAGAGGACTATAAGAACCTTGAACCTACTAACGCTATCGGTCAGAGCTTTTCCAGCTCCCCTGCAAACGTTTCCAATCACACTGCTTGCCAGCAGCGCAGTGTGTGATTTCGTAGTCGAGTCAGCGGATGCCGTTGAAGGACTGCTGACCCTGAAGGCTGATACGGGGGCGCAGTGCTGTATCATCAGGGCAAGTAGCCTGCTGCCCGAGACAGCGGTTAAGGACTGTAACGTGGAGCTCACGGGAATTTCGGGTCGGAAGTTCACACCGAGGAGCGTCGTGGAGCTGACCCTCAATTTACCCGCAGTCAACGTTAAGCACCCTTTCTTCGTTGTAACCGACGAGTGAGCGTGGCAAGTACCTGGGATACTGGGGATGGACTTTTCCAGAAAACCTAATGCTGATATCCTCGGCGGTGGAAAGATAAAAATCTACGGGCATGAGATGCCACTTATCGACTAAAGGGTGACCGAGGGGTCACCACCGCGTCGTAAGACAATAGCCCACACGCGAGTGAAAAGTGAATTCGTTGGCGACGTCGGACATACACGCAGCGGTACCCAACGTCACCGTGGGGTCAAGCGACACACCCACAGGGGGAAATAATCGTACAACGGGCTTCGGCAACGCGGACGGTGGCACGTGTGCGGTGCGCCGTCTCATAACGCAACCCGAGCCGGTAGACGGTAGCACGGCAAAGGTGCCGGAGGAACGCATAGTGTACTCGAGCACAGAGGCCGATTGCCGAAGATTGCTGAGTTTGCAAAAACCCTTTGGAGCTGGTTCGTGAATCGATCTGGAAAAGGCCGCAGCCGGGAAAATTCCTCCGTTGCGCACTGATACGGCAAAGGGGCAAGCAGCCCCCGAATTCAACGCCCACGGCGGAAAACTCGTAAAAAGTTGCTCGGTGGAACATTACGGAATCGCTATAATACATGAAGCGGGGAAGCAGAATGGAGATGCCAACGTTCCAAACCGCGGACACGCAGCGGTAAGAGCGCGAGCAAAGGAAAAGACGAGGAACGCTCTACGTGACGGGACAACGATAATTGGGCCCATACAGATCCCTACGTCACGGGCGCACGGCACACCGACAAAGAAGTCCGCGGTAAGAGTAGGGTCAAAATAGACAACCGCGTAAAGAGACGGCGAGACGCTCACGTCGCGCGAGAGCGACAGAGACAACGACATCCGTATGCCACTCAAGAGGAACGAGGACGGCGACGCCCGCGTCGTGCACGGGGACGCGAGAGGCAGCAAGCTCGCTACGTCGGATGTGAGCGACGAAGACATCGGCGGGGGAAACGTGAAAGGCTTGGGCAGCGGCGGTGCTTGCACTCTCCCCGACGATAGAAGCGCGCGGGGCATCACGACCCCCTCCCACGAACTAGCAAGGGTTGGGGGCACACTGTGGGGTGGAGGAGGTATACCCCCTTATGCCTAAGACGTCTGAGGGAGCTTTTTAAAATCGGTTGGTTGGCGAAATGTTCGGGGCCTAGGGAAAATTTAGGGAACAGATGGAAGAAATAATTCGATAATATCACGCCAGTTGCAATCGGGTGATGTACGCTGGGTGATTTAACGGTGGTAACCCTGGCCTGTGTTAGCTTGCACTCATCAGCGAAATTCCACGGCGACTCCGGCCACAACTGTGTCGGTGGGCCTCGGGGCCACCGACCTGGCGGAGGTGCGCGCGTGAGAGAGAGACGGTGAGCTCCGTGAAGATCTCACACGACGGCTAGGCCAGCGTTACTCTCGTTACCTCCAGGCATTGCGAAATCCTGGTATGAGGAGATGAGTGAGAGTAAACATTAATTTCTAAAATTTTCAATGAATTTTTACTTTTTAGGGGGGAGGAGTGTTGTGCCCCGCAATCTCGAGTGGAACGTTGTTAATTGCGGCACTCGACATTCTCGAGGGAATGCCGAAAGCCGGTGTCATTACGAGAGGTGGCTCGATCGGTGACCCGATTGATTCTGCTGCATGCAGCTCGATGCAAGCATAATTTCGCTGTTTGGGACAATTACGCTAGTATGATCTCGCTGACACAGTATTGTTAGTTAATTCCAAAGCGGGTGCAACTCGATCGAGTCGACCTACTAACTCTCGGATCGAAGTCATATTAATGGCTGGAGTGATGACCGAGAGTCAGTCGAGTTTGCGAGTCGAATACAGAAGTGCTGCTCGAAGCGAGACTCCCGAACCGCGGTAACTACACTCTTTCGCGAGTGCTCAGGATTCGCCAGTTATGCACGGTTCGGTAATGGTACAAGTTGGTACCGGGAAATGTAAAAGAAAGACTGTAACATTACAATAAAAACCTGAACAAATGCTGGAACTACGTGAGTTCCAACTCTTTGACGACAAAGATCCCCGAATAAATAAATAATTCAATGAAAACGCCCTTCCTTCCCGTTCTGAACCCAGTTACACGGTCGGCGGGCATAACACCTTATACAACCGCTGAGTCCCAATTGATTTAAAATTAACCCTATAACAGTGATGGGCAAATTTGGACCTGAGGAGTCCCGAAGTCCAAAGTCCGGATGGACTTTGGACTTTTCAACCGTGGGAGTCCAAATTTCGAATGGACTTCGGACTTTAGACCGTGGAAGCCCAAAGTCCGGATGGATTTCGGACTTGACAACCGTGAAAGTTCAAAGTCCGAAAGGATTTCGGACTTTGCAACCGGAGGAGTCCAAAGTCCGACGGGACTTTGGACTTTGAAACCGGAGGAGTCCAAAGTCCGGAAGGACTTCGGACTTGATAACCGTGGGAGTGCAAATTCCGGATGGAATCTGGACTCCGACGTTCGCCGAGGCCAAAATACAAATGTTATAGGTGATTCCTCGTGTACCGAGTCTGAAATACAAATGTACTTTGTACTCCTACGTTTCCAAGGCCAGAATAAATATAAACTTTGTACTTTCACCTTTGCAATCATGAAAAAGGATGCAAAGTCGAACCTTGCACATTCCTTCCTTATAATTTTTTACATTTGCCAGAGTTCCCTCTATGAGGAACTGTGCCGATCAATTTTGGCTTCCTCATAGAGTGATCTTTGGCAAATGTAGGAAATTATGAGGAAGGAATGTGCAAGGTTCGACTTTGCATCCTTTTTAATCATTGCAAAGGTGAAAGTACAAAGTTTATATTTATTCTGGCTTTGGAAACGTAGGAGTACAAAGTACATTTGTATTGTAGACTCGGTGCACGTGGAATCACCTATAACATTTGTATTTTGGCCTCGGCGAACGTCGGAGTCCAGATTCCATCCGGTATTTGCACTCCCACGGTTATCAAGTCCGAAGTCCATCCGGAATTTGCACTCCCACGGTTATCAAGTCCGAAGTCCTTCCGGACTTTGGACTCCTCCGGTTGCGAAGCCCGAAATCCTTTCGGACTTTGGACTCCTCCGGTTGCAAAGCCCGAAATCCTTACGGACTTTGGACTTTCACGGTTGCAAAGTCCAAAGTCCCGTCGGACTTTGGACTCCTCCGATTGCAAAGTCCAACGTCCATCCGGACTTTGGGCTTCCACGGTTTCAAAGTCCGAAGTCCCGTCGGACTTTGGACTCCTCCGGTTGCAAAGTCCGAAGTCCTTTCGGACTTTGGACTCTCACGGTTGCAAAGTCCAAAGTCCATCCGGACTTTGGACTCCCACGGGACTTCAAGTACAAATGTACTTCAGGGCTGCCCAACACTGCCCTATAAGACATCTTATCGATGAGGTTCATTTAGTTTTCTCAGATTAAAATAGTTTTTCGATAATACATTTACATTGTTGTACAACCGCTGAGTTCTAATCAATTTCAAATCAACGCAGTCAAGCATCTTATCGATGAGGTTCGTTGAATTTTCCTAGATCAAAATAGTTGTTTGATAATCTTAGATCGATGGAAGAATTTTGAATAACAAAAAAACGTAATAAATTTTGAAAAAATTAAAGAAAAAAAAATTAAAATTTTTTAAAAACTCCCGACTGCAAAAAAAACTGACGCGAAGAAATAAACGAAATATCAATAGATATATATTATAGAAAGTATGATATGAAAAAATATTGATGTGTCCCCGGATAGCCCGTGTCTCCTTGGACAATGGGATTACGGGTCAGGAGGGATAAGTTTTCGGGATCACTTGCCAAATACAGTATAACTCGTAAAATACAAATACGGCTCTGATTTATTGTGATCGTAGGGCTTTCACTACAAGTATGGTGTGCGATATCTCGGATTAACACTTGGTTATCGTGGTGTGACGTATCACTGTTACCGCGCCGCGGGTTGTACTTAAGATTTCCGTACGCGCTTTTAAGGGTCGATATGGAAACTCTGTCGCGGCACGGGAGCCTATTGATCGGACGACCGTTTGACTAGATCGTTCGTTCAAGACTCTCTTTTCGATGGCGAGCTTTCTGTTCCTCGAGGCTCGTCGTCGAAAAGCTGATTGTACAATTCTTGTGGTCTGACCGTTGCCAGCCAATCGCATGATTTTTTGTCAGCACGGTCCGGGCACGGTCTCTCGAAAAAGATTCTATTGTTTTAACGGAAATCCATTTATCCGTTACCTCGCGTAAGCGGTTTCGTTTTATTCTTTATAATTTTATTATTTTGCTGTTTGTAAAGGAAGTATCGTATCTCCTTTCATATCACCTGATTCCGAATCAGCGGTGTTCGATCGTGGGAAACAATTATATTGTGCATATAATTGTTTCGTGATTTTATTTTATAACCTTTAAATAAATTTATAATGACAAAAATGTAATGAAAATTGCAGGGCACAACATTCCTCACCGCTGAAAAGTAAAAATTTTGGATGTACAATGGACACAATTTTTACTTCGAATACAATTTTTGTGTCCAAGGGATTTTCAGCTTTTTGTTTGAGGGCGTCGGTACATGCCCTTGCGCGACGGTCGTACTGGTCCAGCCGGCGTACCGTCTCGCGATTCGTTGGACTTTCGTTATCGGGTAGAGTTCCACGTCGCTCCTCCTCGCGAGGGGCGTCTGTTTCTAAATTGATCTCGACGGTCGCAGCTGAAGGCTGCGGTGTCGTTTTCTTTCTACAGGTTTGGTATGCGGCGTAACTGACCAGTGCTATCGCCGCGACTGCGAGTAAGGCTGTAGTACTGATCGTTAAAGTCCTATGAAATTCATTGCACGTTTCTTCTCGCAAGTGTTTTCTAATTTCTCGGACCCTCTGTCCGAGCTCGCGTAACTTTGCACGGCTTTGGATGACTAGTTGTAGTATGACTGTTTCCCCGTCCTTCTTCGGGAGGGTGACTTCCCCCTCTTCGTCCGAGAAAGTGAGATTGCTGGAGGGCAAATAGTCTTTGTTTCGTGGGGCGCGACCTCTTTAACGAAAAAGAAGCCACGTATTTATTCTAAAAAAAATGCGTTACGTTGAAACGAGTCTTATCCGATAAACAAGGATTAAAGGGGTAGGTAAAAATAAATCAGACACATTTTTTGAGCCATACAGTTTTGCGTTCAATTATGGCCCAGAGAGGAAAATCTTCGAGGCTTGAACCTCAGTGAAAAAACCCCTCGCAAATTATGAATTTACAATAGATACATTTATTTAGTTTATCAACTATATTTCGCGTGATAATTGTAAAGATGAAATCTATAGTCGGAAAGGGGTTATATATGGGCACGGATTGTGTGTTTATTTATGGCATGCAATATGATTATTCTGGGTATGAGTCGCGGGCGACCTCGTAAGCATTGCGCTTGCGATTAAATATTACCATCTGATTCGGTGTATTTGACGGCTTTTTCTGTGTGAATACATATCGAAAAAACGTGTCAACAAGTAGCTTGACGACCTGCTGTCAAGCCTTGCGCTTGCTTGCTGGTATAAACGGGCTGTGCCGATGTGCCTGGCGGGACGTACCGCACTTCTACATGTACTTACGGCTAATGTTCAGCTCACCAAGATGCAGGAAAGGGAAAGGTTGAGTATTAATCAAGTAGGAATCAGATTTCTTAGACTGTTCACCCTTCCGGAAAAAACACACAGAGGAAGACGACTGTCACGAGTCTCACGATTGCTCCACCAACTCTGCTCTGCTCGGTCAGCCTGAGACATATGGAAGAAAAAATTACGGTCGGCGTCACGACGCGTTTGTTCGTATATACGCGTGAGCAACCATTAGTAATTGATACTAACCGTTGGTACCTGAGCACCTCTAAATTGTTTGTTCGACCGAACACTCTTCCTTGACCATTTGCGTATATCGTCATCCTGTCGCGACCCTGAAACCTTGGGCAGTAACCTTACATATTCCTATTAAAGCTATTATTCCTGTCTTTACCAAATTTTCGTGTTTAGTTATTCCGTTTTCGCACCTTATTCCGACTGTTTCAGTTATCGGTGCCACGTACAACCATTTACCTGGCCGTAGCATGGTTATTAATAGGGTATGCTCTAGGTTCGCGGCCCCTTTTTCGCAGTGAATATCGATTCCTGTTCGTATTTTCGCGAATAGTTGTATTTCGCACGGCGCTTTCTCGGTCAGTGGTTGAACCGGTTGCGCTGCGAAACAGATATAGAAATTTTCGCTCAGTTTGCATTTGGCGAGGTCGTTGCTGTCCATCTATATATAGTTTCTGTTTTCGAGGTCAACGACCACGACGTCTTCCGTGGTGTCGAGGTAGACGTCGGTGTCTCCGGTGGTCTTCGTCGGGAGGGGGTCCGTCTTACTGGCCTTGTACCGCCGCTGCTCGAGAAGTGGGATATTCACAACTACGACCAGTGTTCCGTTGTGGTAATAGGCTGTTTTTTCGCTGTAGCTGAGGAGTTGCGTCATACTGTCCAACGTCATCTTCGTTGGGAATGAGCACCCTGTTGGTAGGTACGGCAGGGCGTCGGTTAAGTAGCGGACTAGTTTGCGGGGCGACACTACTGCGACGTCCAGTCTGCCGTGTCCGATGTCGACGACGAGCCTCACGAGCTCTTGTATGTCGTCGAGCAGCGCTTCCACTATCACACTCACGGCAGCTATGTTTTCAGTTAGCTGTTGCCGTCGTGTTACCTGATCAACGGCTTCGGTGAAACTCTTTCCCAGCTTGTTGATTGCGTTCCTCAGGGTTCTTTCGCTCGTTTCTATGTGTTTTGTGGTTTCGTTAAGAATGTCTATGGCTGCCTCTACTATTTGCATCTGGTCTTGCGCAGCGTCCTTTGGCGCTCTTTGGTTGTCGCGTAGGGCGGATAGCTGTTCATTGATCGCTTCAGCATCCTTGCTATCCATGTTGCCGGAGATAAATTTTATCGCTGTGCCTAGTCCGTCGACCAGGCCTCGGCAACTTCGGAGGTGTTAATGGGGTCCCAGGAGGTCGAAGAACGTGTCAATCCCATTGGCGATTTTCTCGGTCATCGGAGCTATGGATTCTGTGAGGACGGCGCATAGATAGATCTCCCCTGTCTTCGTTGCGCACATAGCAAGGATTTTGTGCAGGTATTCTTTTACATCTTCTCCGCGCTTTGCGAGCGGGGCCACGTTTAGCGCGATAGCTAATCGCCACGGGGCTTGAGCTACTGCGAGGCTACCCATTTCTTCGTAGTAGATCCCCGGTTGGTTCTTGAACGTTGTTATTGCGTAGTCTGGTGGGGTATCGCTGGCGCACGTGGTACCGAGTGCGAGCAGGACGAACCTGCAACGGAGAGCTATGTTAGTGAACTGTGAGACTGCGGAGTAAGGGATCTTGGATACCTCTTTTCAGAGTGTTGGGGTTCGATTCGGTCTCGGTGACGGGTTGAGCCTCATTCGGCTCTGAGCGTTATTCGTGGCTTGTTACCGCTCCGCAACATGGCAAGTTTTTCGGCGAGTTTTTTCGTTCTCCCTTTTTCCTCTCTGTCTTTTTTTCCTTTTTTTGTATTAAATATTCCCCTTTTGGTTTCTTTTAGACGGTAGAGGAGGCGGCGTTGGTACGCCTTACTTGGGAGGAGTTCGACTACCTTTATCGCCCCGAGACCTTCATGCCCTGGTGGGCAGATGGAGAGGACAGGCGGGAAGAAGTAGTTCGCCGGAAGGCCCTCCGCGAGGCCCGTAGGCAGAATCGGGTAGCCGTGGACGCCCTCTGGGGGGATGGGATCTTCGAGGGGGAGGAGGATCCCTATCCGAATTTTGTAGGGGCTCTGGCGTCTATTTGCCAGGACTGTCCGGTACAACGGCCCTCTTACTATCTCTACGTAATGTATTTTCGAAGAGGGGGATCCGGCTCCAGTGGAGCCGGGTCCAATAAATGAGAAATAATTTTTACACTTCTTTCTGATTATTTCACGCTCCTTTAATTCCCTTCACGGCCTGCAGCTTTTCCCCAGTGGCGTGGCACGTCCTCATTGTTAGGCTTGGCATCTAAGTTTCCTCGTCATTTATTGATTTAAGTTTTTTTTTGTCTTCATCTCGGCTGATTTTATTTAATTTTATTTTGATTTATTTTGCCCTAGTGCTCTACGGCGAGCTTCAGCCGGTTAGCGTGCGCTTTTAAGGTTTTTCTTCCCTTTTGTATTTTGAACGTGACCAGTGTGGGCTATCCTATTATTTGATAAGGACCTGCCCACTTCGGCGTTAATTTTGCCGACCTTAGGCGTCGGATTGTTTCGTCGTTTAGCAGTACGCGGTCTCCGATGTGGAGCTCCGTTGGCTTCGCTTCTTTGTCATACGAGAGTTTCATTCTCTCCTTGACGGTGAGCAGTCGTTCCCTTCCCAGTGAACACATGACCTCCATATGACGTCATAGATAGGTCACATAGAGGTCATAGAACTTTTACACAGATATGACAAAAATGACCTTATTAATGACTTTGATGTGATGTCATATAGTATGACATCATTATGACATAGTACTGACCTAAAATTTGACTTTTATATGACGTCATAATTATGACTCAAATATTACGTAAATATTATATCATATCCCTATCATACTGTGACGTCACATCAAAGTCATTAATTTATATACTATTTACGTAAGAAATAAATCATAAATTTACATAAATTACAAGTCATATTCTGACGTCAAAGTGATATCATAATACCGTCATATGCTTACGTAAGAAACAGCCCATATTTTTACGAAAAATTGATGTACGATGAACGTCATACTTAAGCATCAGCTTCGGGTCATTCTCTTATGTACAACCGACATAATATTAATGTCACGACTATATAAAAATACACAATGCCCTCATTTATGTACTAGTTGTATTATGTATTGATTCAATAATCGATTAGTGAAATTTTGGCTATGACGTTCTTAATTTTTACTTTTATATATAGTGTCTAAATTTCACTTGTACCGCGAATTCTCTTTGAATGCAAACATTAAATATGTTTTTAACAGTAAACAGATCAGGATTAGTATAAATAAAATGTATATACCAATTTCAAAATTAATTATTGTATTGTAATAAAGGTACAGTAACAAAATAATCACTATTATTTATAATTGGAAAATATAAACATTTTGACTTCACAAGGTCTGTTGTAATAGTTATCAATCCTGGATTAATATGCTTTTCTACTAAATAAATATTTAATTCTTTAGAATCACAGGGTTTTACAAATAGCGAATCAAATTTAGAAAAATATTCGCCCTCTATTGTTACTTGATCATTAGTAAAATTTATGTGATTAATCATTAGAATATTATTATCAGATAAAAAACAGGGTAATTATGCAGTTGTGCGGCTTTTCCGAATTTTAGAGTTTTTCGAAATTTTCTTTTTCAACGATATTCAGTTTGTCCTCTACATGAAGAATCAGGTGGGGGAGGTCGGAAAATGTTATCCGAAATATTTTTTTTTACGTTAAAACATTTTTTTAAAATTTTTTTTTATTTTCGCCGTTCTGAAGCTATTTTCCTGTATCATTTATACGGTTCTAGAGCTGTTTTCCTGCATCATATATACGTGCAGATGTGTGTGTGTGTGTGTGTGTATTATTGAGCTATCTGTATATTATCTATAATATTTGTTATAATTAATAGTGGACGCCAGACCGATTTCTCTGGAATTGAAGTATGTCATAGAGGACATTTTTGTGAGTAATTTCATACCTATATGTTGGGCGTGGAAATCAAGTCTTCGTATGGTTATGCGAAGCAAAGTCGGTTTTTTTGGTTTATTTGGATTCTTGGTAAACGATGAAAAGAAATATTTAACGTCGTATATCGACTGTGGCGACTGTTTTGCGGATTGAAAACAACCATGTTCGACATTGAAAAACGTAAACACTACTTTGCTGTTGCCTGCCGTCTATCTAATCCACAAGCATTCCACAGTTTCGATAGTTCTTTCGAGTACGATGGATTGTGACGGCTGTGTTTTTTCTTTACGTGAATTTCATCGCCTGTGTGAAAATCAGGATCGGCTTTTTGATTTTCTGAAATCACATGGCGTAATCCCAAACTCGGTAAAGTGCGATAATTGTGGACAACCGGCAGTTTTCAATTCGAAAGATTCCTTCTGGAGGTGCCAAAAAAGTAAAAAAATCACGAAGGGGAAGAAAGTGGTGACGGAAAAGTGTGCCTTCAAGAAATCGATCCGGACGGACACATGGTTTAAACGGTATTAGGCATAAATGGCCGTTGGCAAAAAAGGCCGGGACAAAATAGCCGGACTAAAAAGGCCGGGGAAAAAATGGCCGACGGAATAAATGGCCGTCGGACAAGATGGCCGCGGAAAAAATGGCCGAGGATAAAATAGCCGGGGTAAAATGGCCGAGGATAAAATGGCTGGGGAAAAAATGGCCGGGGATAAAATGGCCGAGGAAAAAATGGCCGGGGAAAAAATAGTAGCGTGGTTAAGGTTAGTTTCGGTCAGTTTGGGTTAGTTCAGATCTGCTTTTATCGATTTAGTTTGGGTTATTGAGGTTATTTAGGTTATTATACAGTAGTTAGGTTGTACAGTGGTGGCGGGGGCGGGCGGAGGGGGGGGCGGGGGGGGGGGGGCGTTGAAATTATACGGCCGTCTTTTTGATTCGGGATGGAATCATAATACTGTGAATCATCGATACAATTCTGTTGATCCACAAACGGGCGCTCATATACCAAATATTACGCCAGAGGCGTTTATTTTTTCGATCAGCCATTCTTTTCGTCGGCCTTTTTTTTCATCGGCCATTTTTTCAGTCGGCCATTTCTTCGGCGGCTTTTTTTCCGGCCATTTTGTCCCCGGCCATTTTTTCCCCGGCCATTTTTTCCGCGGCCATTTTGTCCAACGGCCATTTATTCCGTCGGCCATTTTTTCCACAGCCTTTTTGGTCCGGCTATTTTGTTTTGAGGATGCGTGTTCGGT
>CAXAQZ010001201.1:0-19387 GCA_963971145.1 Sussaba pulchella | reverse complement strand
AAAGTCGTGTGTCGTGCCAGAGTGTCGGTCCGGTTATGATACTGAAGAAATAAAATGGTCCGTTTTTCGTGTGCCAAAAGACCGAAACATTGATAAGAAACGATTGCCGTCAACGTAAAACTACGAGCTTCACACGTAGTTTGCCCTTAACATTTGGAAGAGAAATATATACGTCGTGTATTCACTAGCAGGAAAGTTATTTTCATTCAATAGCGAAAGAAAACGTTCAAGTTCATCCTGGTGCATCTTGATTAACAGTTCCAGCAACCTGTTATGATTTAAGGGTAAGGTTATTCTTGAAAGTACTTAGTTGTACAAGCATTTTCCGTCAGAAACACCGAAACTCTCGGAAGCTTTTCCCAATCATCTGTGGTTTACATAAATAATAAGGTTAGGACTGCTCAAAGCGATAACATAATCATTCCGTTTCGCACGCGACCCTACCCTACCGGAAGCGCCTCTAGCGGACAAGGTAAGAACGTATTCATATTCCTTAAGCAACGTACCCCCACCACCCGAGTTTCAAGTATGTAAGACCGTGGTATAACGACGACATGAGGCAAAAGTCAGAGGAGATCCGATCTCTTCCAATTCTAGACGTTCGACTGTACAACAAAATGTTGAACTGTTGTGATTTCAGCGTCATGCATTGACCCATGACAGTGTATTGTATCGTGTATTGGTATTATCAGACCGCGTGGGCGATGAACTCAGAACGCTCGAAGCATGAACGTTTGCCGAACGCTCGATGAAGTCCGACCACCCTCAAGTCCAGAGTTTACGGGTCTCCTTAACAAATTGACTAACTTAATTGAACTGTGCAAACTGAGCGTTTAACTAACTTCAACAAGTGGTACTGCTAGCGGGCGAGACAGCGAGAGGGGGGGGGGGGGAGGGGGAAAGGGAGGGAGCCAGACGTGGAGACGTCGAGAGTTCTCGCGATAACCACATTACGCAAGTTGAACGGAAGTTTCATGGTTTCTCACGTTCATCACTGATACTCCGCGATCATGGTTGTTTCTTCTCCCGAATACTTGAAAATAATTCATCGCGCATTTTTCACATGTCCGCCCTCCTCCCCCGTCCTCTCAGGGTGGCACAACCTGGCGCAAATAGGGAAGCCATAAATTGTCCGAACGAAGAACCGACAAAAAAAAAAAAAACGAAACAAAAAAGAAAAAATTTACGAATGATCGGCGTCGATAAGTTTGTTTTATCGGTGTTACGATAACGAACCGTGATTTATGGCTAGTTTATTTCGGAACTCGGAGCTCTCGAATATCGGATACAAGCCGTAAATTTTCCGTCCGCGACCGGTCGATCGGCGGTACTCGCGGTTTGTAGTACTTTCAGGTCTTTCGCTCGAGCTAGACGCGTGTAAAACTTTGGGTACGGAAAAACAAAACTCATTCACGATTGCGTTGTACGTTGTTTGAGGATGGGAGTGGAGGGGGAAGGGCGAGAACCGTACAATTCCAAGTGAAAAATTATACATAGTCCGTACGTTGACTCTACATGGAATTGGGCATGTATAGTTTATGTATAAGCTATAGACAGCCTATATATAGACTATATATCTTTAATTCCATACAGAGGTTATATGATATGGTATATAGTATGTTATAATATTATAATAATGTTATAATAATATAGCAATAATAATAATACGATAACATTATTAGTACATTATGACACTAGTACGAAAAATTTTTTTCTGACGAGTGTGAATTTGCAGAACGAGCCGAAGGCGAGTGTTGCAATCACACGAGTCCAGAAAACGTTTTCCGTACGAGTATCGTACGAATATTTATGTCACAAGGTGCGTAAATGCGGTTTGACGCGAACAAAGTGAGCGTAAAACCACACTTTTACGCGCAGCGTGTCATAAAATAATGTTATAGAGTATATATAATTTTCGGATACATTATTATATTATATCAAAGAGAATTGTATTATTATTATTTTTGGCATTATTATATTTATCTCTGGATTTTTTTCATCGGACACACATAAACTATATATCAACTATATAAGCCCAATTATGTAAATAGTATATGTATAGACTATACATAATTTTTTTACTTGGGATTGCGTTGTACACAGGTACGAATTAGTGACGAGCAAAATTGAAGGTGAAATAGTGATTAAACGTACTCGTGAGAATTACAGGGGTTAAATTCTCGGAAAATAATATTTTAATGTCGATTTTTATCAATCAACATTAAAATATATCAAATAACACAATCGAATAAGAAAAAAAGAACGGAAAAAAAATCTAAAAATCGTTTGAGCCTCAATATAGGAAAAAGTGGTTCTTTACTTACTATGTAAAAAAAATGTTAATTGCAGGGTACCGCGAACTTTAAAAACCACGATGCCCACCTCGTTAATCATGGCTGCTTCCCAATAATTCTTTTCGACACAACTTTTTCGTACAGTATCTCGTTCTGCTTCGGCTTTTTTTTTCCTCCTGCTCGGTCTGGCAAGGCGACCAGTGCAGTAGGTTGAAACGTTTCAAAATTTATTTACGCGGTGTGCACCGCGCGGCAAGTTAAAGTGCGACATTACGTACTGTCCGCCACAGCCGGTGCAGAAACTCCGTGCACGGAGAATTTTTTTTTCCAGCGTTTCGGTGTGCAAAGCTCTTTACGGGCCGGTGTAAAATGGAAAAAACCTGCCCGGAACTCAGAATTTTCGTGCCGGATCGTTACGAGAACGTGGAAACTGTGCTAAAACTCGGCCTTCTGGCGACTTGTAATGACCGTCTGAAGTTGATATTAATCTGAATGAGTGTGAAAACGAAAAAAAAAAAAAACAAAAAAAATCTGACGTCTTTTCGCACGGAAATTTATCGTTTCCACGGTAATTTACTTTTTTTATTTTCCGTTTATTTATTCATTTTTGTTTGAAAGGAATTTGCTGGGCATACGATATTTCTATTTCATTATTTGGATCAAATATGTGGGTGCGCATAATATAATAATATAATAAGAAGTATAAACTATCAGGAAATGTCTGGCGAAATAGGACAATCGGACAATTTTAAGGGGTTCCGCAGCCATGATGTCGATTTTGGATTTGATTAAGACGTGAAATAAATTTTGGTTAAAATTGATTCTTTTGGTAAATATAAGTATTCGGCGATTGAACATAAGTGCAATGCATAATATTATGCACGTAATATCAAATGAAATAGAAAATTAAGGGTTCTATAATGAAATTTTACTTATTATCACCAATTATTAAAACCTTACAAGAATTTTGTCAACTCAAAAGAACGATCACGTAACGAATCGATGATTTACAATTGCATTCAATGCGAGCAAGTGAGTAGAAAAAACGACGAATTCATGAATCAGGCGATTCGGGTGATATCTATATTTACTGGAAAAATCGATTTCAACTGGTCAAACAATTTTCTTTCACGTGTTTATCCAATTCAAAATCGATACTATGACTGCGAAACTTCTCAAACAAGTTGGATTGGGCTCAGTTCAAGCTAGATATTTTCTCATAATATATACTCCAAATATGCCGATTACCCAAAAAAATGTTTTTTTTTCTCTGAAGCACGCCCTAGTTTAATGCAGATATTTATTTTCGAGGGATCGTGAAGACAAATTAATCTAAACGTGTTTATTACACGCCCGTTTTTGTAATGACATAAAAATAGCTGAACCACCGAGCTGATCGATTAAATAAATATGTGCACCCTTGTGTAGGCGCACCTCCGTAACTCGGTTCACCGATGGCGTGACGTACGAGATAATAAAAGTGTCGCACGCCCCTTCTCCGCTCGGAAAATGTTTTTTTTAATCTCTCACTCCACTGATTTTTTTGTTTTTTTTCTTCTTCTTCGTTTCCATCATTCTTTATTTCACAGTGTTTTTCGCGTCGTTGCTTCTCGGTGAAACGCGAGATCTGATGGATCGTCAGCGAAAAGTGATACATTAGCGTCGGCGCTCGAACACGCGGCGGTCGCGTTAATTCATTAGGATCCTGTTACGCGATTAGGGCTTTCCAATTAATTACATATTATAATTGCTCGACTATTCGCACGACAGCCTGCGACTAAACTCGTCGTTCGTTCGCCATTTTGTGTCCTATAATTGTTTTAGAATCTGTGACAGCAGCACGCATATCTCAAACGTGTCGACGTAATAAAATTAATATCATTCAACGCCTATAATATCAATCAATATATAATTTCAATTTTGAACAATACAGTTAATAAAGACAATGAAGGACGACAATGATTTATAATCATTACCGCGTTTCCACGTCGTTAGGAAAATTTGTTTAGGCACAAAAAATGTTCGCATTTCAAATCGTTCTTTTTTTTCGCGACGCAAAGCACTCAACCGTAAAAATCTCGGAATTATTTTTTTCGGCTCAAGAGCCTCCGAGTTTTCTTACGCCCAGACGTGTCCCCACTTGATACGCGCGAATAACCATCTTTTCGCGGTTTTCCACTGTTACGGTCACGAAGGATGTGTGTCGAGCATGAGATTAAAAAAGTTCAAGTGACGAAGAGAAATAATAAAATGGAAAAAAGCCGGGTTACACATCCCTCCTTCTTCGTCCCTTCCTCTTTACTTTCTCCGTTTTTCTCTCACTGACACACAGCTCATAACCGGAACGTTGGGGCTCGGTGGGTAGCGAAGTAAAGAAAAATTATCTCGAGCGTGAATCTCCCCATGGAATTGCTCGGGCGCGCCCGCGCGCGCGTGAGTCCCGCAATGTACGAAACTTTGCAGGGCTTGCTGAACCGAGATGGACGTAGTTTTAGGTCCGCAGGGTAGTCACGACGACGACGGCGACGATGAAGACTGGCTTCGGTCTTGCACTACTCTGCACCAATGTCGTTACTCGTCCAACCGAGTTTTCGTTGGCCATAAACTCCCGTAACAATTGCAAACTTTACTTACACGCTTCAAACACAAAGACAACAGTCTCACGTCGTCGTGAACACTTTGGAAAGATTCATGGTGAAATTTCATGGGAAAATCAGTTGCGAACGAGACCGTAATACGCATTTACATTGAATTTTACAATGAGCACGTTTTGTTTATGCGATCTTTACAATTATGTTGTGCCGGATATTTATAATTAAATGTATTTGAGGTATTTTATTATTATATGATTTAACTATAATTAAATGATAATTGAATTATATTATATGATTCATCTAATGATAGTTGTAGTTAGTAATTTATATTTATTATTATATTATATTTGTTATTATTTAATTTACAATTTGTATATTGAAGAAATGTATATTTAGAATTTTGTTAATTCTATTGATGAGAGCTGATATATTCTGTCATGTAATACAATAGATAATGATATCGATGGTCTTACATCTTACATCGATAATAATTATTTTATTATTATTATTATTATTATTATTATTATTATTATTATTATTATTATTATTATTATTATTATTATTATTATTATTATTATTATTATTGTTATTATTATTATTATTATTATTATTATTATTATTATTATTATTATTATTATTATTATTATTATTATTATTATTATTATTATTATTATTATTATTATTATTATTATTATTATTATTATTATTATTATTATTATTGTTATTATTATTATTATTATTATTATTATTATTATTATTATTATTATTATTATTATTATTATTATTATTATTATTATTATTATTATTATTATTATTATTATTATTATTATTATTATTATTATTATTATTATTATTATTATTATTATTATTATTATTATTATTATTATTATTATTATTATTATTATTATTATTATTATTATTATTATTATTATTATTATTATTATTATTGTTATTATTATTATTATTATTATTATTATTATTATCATTATTATTATTATTATTTTTATTATTATTATCATCATCATCATCATTATTATTTTAGTTTCAACCTAATCGAACTGCTCTCCAAAATTTTAATAGAAACGTATTGGGAGAAGTTGCCATAAACTCGCGATCGCTGTCTTCGTTGTCACGAAAGTACAGCCCCAAAGGTGACGAATATTTTTCATCCAAAGATTTATATTGCTTCCGACAATTTTCTCAAAAAATTCAAGTGGCAACGTAATCGGGATCTTGACCCAGAGAAATAACGATGGCCCGTATACTGTCTTCCACGGTGGAAATGGGAATGTCGAACGTTGAAAAATACTGTCTTCCCGAGTTAAGCGGTTACCGCTTCGTGAAGCGGCTTCGATTAGCCAGCTCGTTGAACTCGCGCGTCCGCGAAGGTACTTTCCGCGCGAGGTGCAACCGAGAGTGAGGAAGTTCTTCGACAGCGTGATCTCGATGCGCGACGACGAGAGAACCGCGACCGGCAGAGGGAAAAAGCGCGAACGAGAGGGAGAGACAGAGAGAAACTCGTCGAGTGTCCGGTTCTACTTGTGGGTTCTTTGCCGAGGCGCCACAACGATGAGGCGAATCTTTTTAAAACCCGTTTGCAGAGAACGATAGCGCGGTCGGCGAAGACAGCTATTTCTCACATTTCGATTTGATTTGTCCGTACGATGTCGAGATCGACGATTCGCTAGTGGACAATCGTTGCTTATAATTGCAATCTCAGTGTCCCTCTTCGTCTAAGTAGACAATAAATAATAACGGAAATAATAATAATAATAATAATAATAATAATAATAATAATAATAATAATAATAATAATAATAATAATAATAATAATAATAATAATAATAATAATAATAATAATAATAATAATAATAATAATAATAATAATAATATTTAAAAAAATATTTTTTGGTTATAATCAACAACAAAAAAGGCTTCTAAGCATTTTCAGATCCGACGAACTGGCAGAGAAAATCATAGGAAAGATTAGGACGACAATCCGATTCGTGATAGGCAGATTTATCGTCGTTTATTATACTCACGAATGAAAAATGTTATCCAATGAAGAAAAAAAAAAATCTCATCGCGTTTCACGTTACCCCGGTGACAATCGCGTACTCGAGAAATCGATCGACGACAGCGGCTTGATGGGTTTGCATATAGTCGTACGAGAGGTCGAGAGTCTCGCGAACGTCGGAGGCTTCGATGCGATCGTGATGCGAGGGCGGTAGTCTTGTAGTACACGAGTCAACAGCCTTCGGAGGGTTACTGACCGAACATTTTGCGCTTCTTTTGTTTCAGAAAACGCAAAGTCGAGGTGTCCATGTGGGACAACGTTGAATACGAGACACGACGAAGTTTCGTGCACGAGCGAATTGTGGAATAAGTGACGGTGGAAAAAGGTGGAAAAAATTGAAAAACAAATCGCTTCGTGTACTCGTCGCTAGGCACATTCGGCAGTAACGCACAAACGAGGTGAGTGATTGTTTTGGAAGCTTCGTGTTGGCTTTGAATTGCGCGGAATTTGGGTTATGTCGTGATTTTTCGATGAGCCATGGTTTATTTGACGGTGGCCTATATTTTTTTTTTTTTTGTGAAATGTGCCGGCTATGATTGTTTGAGAATCTTGCATTTAGGTTATGCAAGCGCGGTGCAGATGGTTTCGAGATTCTTGGCTCGTCCAACTCTCGATTGTCATTTTTGAGTGAAAACTACTTAGCTTCTTTAATTTCCGAATTGATTGAAATAACATAAAATAATAATAATATGTATGTAACAACATACATACATATTAATAAAATAACAATGACGATAATAATTTAATTTCTAACATAATTCTAATTCAAATAATATTCAAATTATAAACATTCTGATTTTTTTCATGGATTTACAAGAATTCAAGAATAATAAATTTATAGAAAATTATTAAATTTTTTGGAATATAAATATTTTACACAATATTTTTATATATTTATAAAAAGTTTTTAAAAATGTCGACTTCTGACTGTCAAAAAACCAAAAAGTTCCCACGCTGCTCGATCTTACAAATAAAAAATCGCGAATGATAAATTAATTTTTTTCCTCTATTTTTTAAATTCAAACAACTTCGATTGTTTCTCGTCTGTCCGCACCCAAGTTCGAAAGTGACAAGAACATTTTTCGACACTCCCCGACAATTTTATCCCGTGACAACGAAAAAACTGTTTACGACCGTTGTCCGTCAAAAATTCCGGACTTCCATAACGACGTAACGTTTCCGTAAAAATTGTCGTCCACTTCGCGAGTGCAGCGTGTCCAACGTTTCCATCTTGCAAAAGTTCCAAACACCTGGACTTAACTTACATATAACTTATATACAAGATACACTTTGCCGAGAGACAAAAGTGTCGCGAGACTGTCGAGAAAAGTGACACAGCTTCGAGAAACTTTTCTCGAGTGCGTTGTACGTTATTTTCTTCTGGAAATAACGTGGCAAAACATTTTTCCGTCGACGTAACTGGAACAGGAGTCGGGAAAACGAGTCCGAGAGTCTTGCTCGGTTGCATTTAACGCGAAAAGCTTTTGTGTCGTACTGCCGATGCAACGTCTCGTTGATAAACAGGGTGGATGGCCCATTGAAAAGTTTCATCGAAGCCCATTGATTTTAGAACGATCATGATGGACTACCGTGAATACCCCCTCGCTCTTTTCCAGTCGCTTCACGACGAAACTGACGAAATAATTAGATTTTTCTTTTCATAAACTCGTTATCGAACAATGCGATAAGTGTGTCAGCATCGCTTGGCCGACCCGATTTCGTCCCAATGGCAATCGTCCGACACAATCCTATCTCGAAACTCCCTCGCGTAGTTCGTGATTCATTTAATTCGCGAGTTCTGAGAAGGAGAAATACATACGTACCCGCGTATATACGTGTATTCCACCGTAGGTGAATCACCTCGTGGAAATAACAGACGGGAAAGGGGAAGGAGGGGTTGTGGAGGGTCGGCACACTCCGCGGTATTGGTGTCATCAGCGATAAGGAAACAAGGAGGAATAACGTTTCTACCTGTATACGCGAATGCTATGCCCATTATCAGTGTCGGGAGACGCGGAGGCTCGTCCCGAGCGCCGTTGTAGCTATGTGTCTTGGACTCGTGTATGGGATACATCTGTGATACGACGTGAGGTTGAATAAAAATAGAAAGAGGAAGGTGAGGGAGGGGGACGAGGCGAATGGCACTGACATTCCTTGACGGTCTTGTGTCTGACGTGGCAATGTACCGCTATTGTGTTTTAACTGCGTGTCGTCAAATTTCGAAAACTTTTTACACAGAAATTAGGACGATAAGGGGTCGCAAGTTTTTTTAATTTTACATATTCGAAAGCCATTTGATGAAATATTTGGTCGCACGATTTGGTGTATTTTGAGAGCCATTGGGTTCGAATGGCGTGGAGACAGTGGCGTAGCCATTATTTTTGTATGGCGACCGAGGGATTGGAGGGGAAAGGGGGAGTGGAGATTTATTCAGTTTTAATTTATATATGAAGTACTGAATGGAATTTGAAAAGTCCGAAGAATAATGAATCTCGGAAAAGGCTATGGGATCTCGATCGATGGTCTTTTGGCAATATACAATTTACACTATATTGTTTTAAATATTTGTAATGGTGTAATCTGTCAGATATTGTCAATAAATATACTACTACTACTACTAAACAGAAAAATAACAAATAACATTTTAGTGGTTATGAAAAAAATAAGTAATCTACATGTGACAATGCGCCTGTGGTTTCCTAATTTCAATCATTTAACATTTAAAAAATATATATATTAAACATAAAAAAGTTGAAAAACCATGAGCAAACCCGCCAAACCAGTCTGCGATATGACTTTAAAATAGTGACATTCAACACAAGAGCAATCCCGATTTCGTAAATCATGAACAAATATATATATTTCCAAAGAGACGGAACATTAAAATTAGAAAAATTAAAAACACCACCGACACATAAAATCATGAGAGATTTCGGGAGCGAGGTTTTGACAGCCTCTGTCTACGTTGCCGATTCTGAAACAAACTAATCACATCTTAACAAATAAATTCTATGTTTAATATACATGCATTACCAGCATGCGGTAAAGTATATAGCGTACGCTAATAACAACGTCAACGTACGGAAGCCCGCAGGGTCCGGTGCATGCACAATACGTACGTAAAATTTACGTACCATTCCAGATGTCCACACCCACTCATTCAACGTCTAGCTTTATCTAATAATATACTGGCTATCTGCTATCTCTCTACCCTTTCCTTGCTCCGCGATTCGCCCCGTGCATTGTTGGGAAATGGGTCGTCAAGCTACCCGAAAGATACATCGGTTGTGCCAGTGAACAGAGGACCCTGAGCACAATGTGCAAGTGCGTGTGCGCGCGTGTGTGTGTGTCTTCGCTGAGTTGCAGGATGCATTCACGAGACCAAAGCACACTGAGGCCTGTTACACAATGCTGCACTTTCGAGTTGTTCAATACGTGTTCATTAAAGCGGTAAAAAAAATGGTGTATGTGTTTTTTTCAATTTTATTCAATTTTTTGTATTTGAAATACCTCAATCTTTATCGTCTCAATCGATATCGCGAACGAGCGAGAACGCGGATGGCCAGAGAAATATTTCTCTGCAACATTATTCAAAAAATTTTTTCTATACCTGGAAGAAAAAATAGTTCGAACCCAAAATTTAACAAAATTCCATCTGCATCGACATTTTATCTTATAGACTAATCGCAGGCGAATGAAATTGAGAAATTAACAATTGTCACGTGTAGCTCGTACGACAGCTCGTATTGGTCGATATCCAGTTATTAGAATATCGCAGGACGTTAACGAGAAAGTCGTGTTTGCCGTGTACAAGCATTGGAGGTACGACGTTCTGTTTCTGGTCATGTTGTACGACATGATTGCATACATCGAGTGCTCCGTCTCTCTTTCTCTCTATGTTTCTCTCCGGCTTTCTCCGTCTGTATCGCTGTTTCTCCCTTAGTTTCTGCGTTTGAACGACCGAGGCAACGGTGTGACGGTCAGGAGTCTCGCTCACCCCCGTGCCGATGTCTATTTCAGCGTTAGTTTCCGTTCCAGGGATAACCGGGATATGGACCGTTAATGAAACTATGGTTGGGTCTGGAATTGACCGAAATAGCCGGGATGTGCGGATACAGTTTGCCACAGGAGCATCGAAAATTTACCCGGATATGAGAAAACCGCAGTCTGCGGGAACCGAAATTCCTTGAAAAAAAAACAAGAATAAATATATCTATATATATTCTCGAATAAACGAAAAGCGTCTGCCAATGAATTTTTCGCATTCCTCCGAACGAAAGTTTCTAGACAATTGACATTGTTTCTATATTGTCGGGTTAAATGAAATTACTTTAAAAATTAAATTTTGTTTTTGCAACACACGTAAAAATTCAATTTTGAGTAATTTATGATCGATTAAATTATTTTTGCTCATCACTTCAACCATTGACGTTATAATTTCATTAAGATTTTATTCATAATCGCCGCGAATTGATTATTCCGATGCTCGCAAGAATTCTTTCAAGTGTAAGAAGCGAATAGTTTTGATTTGCAACGACGGAAAAAGAAGATAATAATTTTGTGCGGTCGACAAAATTCTGGCCGATAAGAAGGCTCTCAGACTCGACGATGCGGAGAGTCGTTGGCCGCTATTCAGCGCACTTCTTTGGTACACGTCCCACGTTTATTTCCTATCCTCCGATCTGTCATCGTCGAGCCGAGGAGTCGCGGAGTCACCGCGCGACAGATTCATCGATTTGTCATGCATAGCTCGGAACCAATGCGGGACACGCGACCGCGGAAATACCGTCGTTCAGAGGCTGATGGACCGAATTAGATTGAACCGAGAAGAAATAAAAACGTTGAACATAAGTCACGTTTGTCACGACTTTCATAATATTGAAAAAATCAGGTTACAAATTTTTTTTGCTTTTCGCTCAACGACGATGCGTGAAGAATGTAGGATTGCTACAACGTTTTTAGATTTCTTGGACTAACGGTCGATTTATCGAGCTTCCGTGTTCGAGCTTTGATCCATTATATATTTCTCGCCATAAAATTAAAATAAAAAATGAAATAACAATTAAAATTGAAATTGAAATTAAAATCAATATTAATGTTATTTTAATATTAATAATATTAATATTATATTGATATTAATGATATCAATATTATATAAATAATAAATAATATTAATATTAATATTAATATTAATATTATTATTATATTATATTAGGTAATATTATTTATTATTAATATAATATTAATATTTTGAATATCATTATTAATATTATTAATATAATATTAATATTATTAATATTATTAAAATAATTATTAATATAATTAAATATTAAAATAATATTAATATTGATTTTTATTTCAATTTTTATTTTTATTGTATAATATTAGTCTTAATATCGTTAATAATATTAATATTATTATATTATATTATAATATTAATATATTATTTAAATTATATTATTAATATTTATATTAAAATTAAAATTAAATTTTTTTACGGGATATCGTACGAGAAATAATCTTAGTTGATCGTAATCTCAATTTCCCACGCCCTCGAACGAATCAAACACCACTACGTGATAGAACCGTATAATTCACGAAGCGTGATGAACGAATTTTCCGAATCTCAAGGGCCGGAGTTTTGAGTGAGTAAAAAAAAAAATCTGTTGGAAATTCGAGTGGTATCTAATGAGCGACGATGCATGTCCCACGCGCTGGCGCTACGGCCACAGCCGAGCAGGATGTTACAGACTCGAATAGAGAGCAAGAGAGACCGAGGGAAAGAGGATGAGCGGGAGAAAGGAAGAGTGAGAGGGCTTCTTCACTTTCGGACTCTAATCTAATCGGACCGAGTACAAGGGCTGTCTGAGTACGTACGTACATTAGCAGCTCGAACGTTCCGCCGCTGGTGTGAAACGGTCCGATACATTATTACAGCGACTATAATGTACCATCCGCACAATATACCATATATTCCGGTTGGTTGGTGACAAAGTACAGGACAACAGCTACCGTGGTACTACCACATGGGGCCCAATGGCGCCCGAGAACCCCGACTCGACGCACACCGCGACCGAGATTATTACCTGACTTCCATTAACGCTGAGCTCGGCCCAGACGACAATTAGAACTTACTAAGTGGCGGTGGGTTTCGAGCTCGAAAACGTCTTTGATACGTCTGACTAATAATCGACCGGTCCTGTTGACCGTACGAATACCGCGATATACTCGGCTTTCACGAGTTATCGAATCATCAATGTCGTTATCTTGACGTTTCAACCATAGTCATTAATAAACGACCCCACGTACTTGGATTGATCTTTTTTTTCTTTGTATGTGTGTAGTTTATTATAAATATTTTTTGTCAATTTTTTTTTAATGGGACTCGAAAAGCGATCAGATGCCTTTTTGCGATACCGTTAGAACCGGATAATTCGTTCGGAGAAGTGCCACGATATTTTTTCCGGCCTATTAAACTTGAAGACATTATCAGAGGTTTGAAGAAAATTAAAACGCCTGTGACTTGATGATTCCTCTATGGGTTCTTATCATTTGCTCGAGTGAAGGCACGAGCAAACTTGGTTTTCGATATGTTACTTTGTTATCAGGAAATTATCCAACCATTCTCCTTGGGATTGAAATTTAATGTCTATTTCTATTCGAAATGCAGTGAAATATATTTATTGAAAAATTCGGAAAGCATCAGCGCGAGGCATAATCATTTTTCTCACATTCATATCTTTTACGTGACGAGTAAAAAAAATATCTTTGAAATTTATCGACCATTATAAATATCCCATACCCATTACATAAAATATCTGGCAATTCATTTTTTTTTTTTTTTTTTTGGAATTGGAATTTAATCTCAAGTTCTATTGGAAAAAAACGAAATATATTCATTGAAAAATTCTCAAAGCATAATCGAAAACTCGTTCAAAAACACGAGAATTCCCGCACACGTTTCGTTTAACAAAAATAATAAAAAATTCGTTACGTATACCAACGTTACACATGGCCGTAAAGGTCCCACTTGGTAGCAAATGGAACGTAGCTTTCGCTGAAAAATTCACGACGTTCGTAGTCGGTTGAGGCACGTGCCGCGCGATCGCATATACGCTTGTACACTCCAGGGACAGATATTCTTTCACCCCGGCAATATACGTACGTACACGTATTTATTTGCATGAGAGTTGCACCCCTCGTTCAACGGGCAAATGGGCTGAGGCGAGACTCACAAGTGGTGGAGAAAAACCGATACCGCGTGCAAGACGGAAGAAGGAAGATGTAAAAAAAAAAAAAAAACGTGACAGCGAGAGACGGAGAGACGGGATTCGAGAGACTTACGTGCACGTACGTTGCAAAGTCTGTGATATGGTCGGGCAAGAGCAGCTTCGACGAGAGATCGTGCAAAATTTTCGAGCTGAATCAATGGAACATTAAACACGACGACGCGTGCAGATTGAAACGCGAATGCATAATGTAGGCCAAAGTTTCACACTCCGACGTTGGGACGATACGTGCGAGAAGCCTGGAAACCTCCCCGATTTCGAATAATTTGATTTTTTTTTCTTTTTTTTCGTCGCCCACGTCGTTCATCTTCCGTTTCGCTCTCTGTTTTATCTTCTTCTCGAGATTTTCCTCGGATTCTGTTTTTTTTTTCGCTTTTTACGGGCCGTCCTGGAAGTTCGACGTGGAGGAAGAGATCCACGTGGCGCGTGAACGGAATTTCCAATTGGACGATTTTCTCTTTCGAATAAATCTTTTATCGATGATACTGTTTGTCTTTTATTCGTAATTATACTTTTTTAGGTCGGAAGAATTCTTTTTCATTCCTCGTAGAGGAAGCTTTGTGACGGTCCAAACATTTTTTATCGGGTTTTTGATCTTAATAGGTTTAAAATGTTCTAAAACATCGAGAAATAACATTTGCATTTGAGCCGAACCCGTTTAGAAGTTCGAATTTTATGATATTTTGAATTTTCCGAAAAATCAACTTTGTCGTTCCATCTACTGTTCACTTCAACCAATTGAACCCCAATTCTATGTAAGTATATAATATCATTGATATATGATGTGGATAAAATTTGGCGGAGATCGGCCAAACGGATCGAATTTTAAAAAGTTTATAAATTCCAACCTCTGAAAATTTAAACAATTAACTAAACATGTTAAAATTTCCAGACCCGCATAAGCTAACGTTTACCTTGATTTGTCACTTTTTGTTGCTTAATTTGGTAGATATCAAACGACGCGTTTTAATTATAGAAACAAGTTGCAAGTTGAAACTTGCAATTTGCTTCCTCCGAATAGTGAATAGTCAACGAAGATTCCTTTATGAGGAAGCCAGAAGAAAGACGCTCCCTCGTAGCTCCCTCATTCGTCAATCCTCACAAAATTACTCTTCCTTCGCGACCTACGATTCAGATGAAGCAAATTCCAAGTTTAAACTCGCAGCTTGTTTTCCTTCAAAACTATTGTATTTTTTCGTAAATGACGAGATTCCTCGGTAATTCATTTCCTTACAAAATATCGATGTACAAAAATTAATTAAAACTCATCGCCGTCAAAGTCCGTTATTATAATGAACCTATCCGAAGTTTCGTTGGGGCATACGTCGCGAGTATACATATAGCCCAAACCTCGAACCCTCGGGTACGCGTAGCCGAAGAATATAATTGAAGTAGCATCGAAACTTTGAGCATCAAGTCGATTCTCATCAGAGTATAAAAATTTTCGCCGCTGGCATGCAGACGGTTCCGAGAACACCGAAGTTTGATAAGAATCGAGTCATCGAAGCAGAGAGCGGATCACCATCTGTGTGCGTGTGTCTGTGTGTGTGTGTATGTGTTTCGACCACGCGGGGGGAAGATAATTTTCCTCTCAGCGCGCGTGAATATTAATTACGAAAATTGTGCGGACCGCGAGCGCGGATACGATCCGAGAGCCCGCTAATCCCGCAGGCTGGCTAAACGGGAAGTCCGACTTAAGTTAATATCCTCGAGGCCGCCGCGGGCGCCGTTCGCAAATTGTACGAACTTGGAGATAAACGAGAAAGACAGGGAAAGAAGGAGAAAGATTGAGAGAGAGATGGCGAAATATTGAGAGAGCGAGAGAGCGAGATGGCGAGAGGGCGAGGGATGCTGGCCAAGGTTGGTACGGAAGTGGCGGAGAACGCGAACGGGCATGGAACGGTGGAAGAGGCGGCTCGGCTAGGGATGATTAAAGTCTTGAAGCCCTTCGGTATACCCCCATTGGCCGGAAAGAGCTGTGGCGCAAAGATTAGCGCCCGGAGAATCAATTAGACGGTCCAGCTAACCGGCTAATTGCACCCCTCCTTCTTCGCCACGCTTATATTTCGTTCCCAAATCCACCATCGCAATTTTCAACACAACGCGCTATCCTTCGAAACCTCCCGATACGCAGTTTTTTCATTTGTTTTTGTTTATTCAAGTTGTCGTCAAATGTTTCGCCGTGCAATCAGGATATTATGGCGTTGAAATTCAGTTCGCTATTTTTCTTTTTTTTTCCTTCAGCGTTCAGTGCTGCTCGTTATTTATTTTTATAACGTAAAAGAAATTCATTAAGACAGCGCTTTTTAATAAATTTTTAGCATTATTATTGTTATTTCTTTTTTTATTGCCGAGTTAAGAAACCATTGAAACTTTTTTTTCGCGAGAGATTTTTAAACGTTGTATTCTCGATATTCCCAAACCCGCCGAAACTTCTTCGACCAAGCGTTTCGTTGAACGAAAGACAAGTAAGAAAAAAAAAGCTCACGAACGTACAATATTTGTCTTGAGGAGTTTGCGAGCGAATAAAACTCAAATAAAATACGAATCTCGAAGTTTTCGAAGCTGCGAAACTAACTCGCGCTCGTGCATACAAAATATTCTTAGCTGCTCGACGTGCCATCCGATTGAAACAATACGTCCGAATATTCGCAGGTCTTTGACGACCGACTCGCTTGAATCTCGTCTCAACTCGCCGTACAAAATTTATCTTCCTGCAATCCAATTGCGCGTACTCTTCAAATCTTCAAAAGATCGCAACTAGATCAAAGCACGCGAAAATATCGTAGCCGTAAAAAATTGAGGTAAATATTTCTATCATTTATTTATTTATATTATTTCGTTTTTCTACTTTTTATTCCATTTTCACAGTTCATTCGATTTCCCAATTCGGCGTTGTTGTTCTTTTTTTCTTTTTTTTCTCTCGTAAAAATTGAGATATCGTTTTTATCGTCTGTGGTCTCATCTTTCGTTCCGAGGCTTTGTGTCGGTGAGGTTCGATGGGATTAAACGTCTTCCCGGAGTTCGTGCCACTTCTGCCGGTCCGTTACAAAGCGATTCTCTTTCTACCAGACGCTTTTCTCTTTTCCAGCGGCACAAAGCCGGGAACGAGCGTTTCCGGTTATTGCTCCGTCACGAGTGAAGCTTATTGCCGCCGCGAGAAGAGGCAACGTTGGCCATCGTTTCGTGGTTCGAGTATCGGTCCGTACACGGGAGTCCATAGCTACCGTCTCCATATACCCACTTGTACACACACATATATGTTTATCCCATGGAAAAGCGCGTTTCGCAGTCGAACAAAACGGTTTTCTTGGGACCGCGCGGGCTCGCGCCACAAGAACTGGAAATATTGGGCCCTCGAGGCAAAAGCAATATCGTTTCGGCCGCGAAATGAAATAAAAGCATGCACTGGCGATTCGAAACGTGCCACACGCAAAGAAAACTATTGTTTCACGATTGCTCTCTATATCGAAATCATTTGATATACGTTTTTATTTATTTTTTTCTGCTTTTTTTCGCCTGTACGTAGGAAGAAAATTCTATCGGGGATTTGATCTTCGATTTCATGCATAACAATCGATGCGATGTAATTGCAATTGTTTGGATGGTGGTGGTTTTATGTATGCGCGGAGATTGGAAAATGGGGAATTATTTTTTTTGTCGCGGGCGGTTTTTGATCGTTGAAGAGTGAATTGCTCAGCGAAAAAAATATGAGAAAATGGATGAAGCGAGGAAAAATCGCGGAATCGGGAAATTATTTTTTAATTATTTTTCACGAAAGTTATTTTTTTAATTATTTTTCACGAAAATTATTTTTCCGTGGAAATGTATTATTGTACGTTTCGGCGAGGTGGTTTTATAGTTGAAGAAATAAATGGCTCACAAAAAAAATGTGAGAAAATTGATAAAACGACGAAATAAAATGTGGTTGAAGGGTGACTCAGATGTAGAAGGATTTCTGTGGAATTCGAAATTTTTTACCGATTTCCATTTATTTCGAAAGCTTGCACGGATGAATGATATTCCACTTTCGTTGATAATTTATGTATCTCTGAACGAAAATATAAAGAGTTGAAACATAAGGATTCTGTTATCGGACAAATTCGAAAAATTCCAGAGTTATTTGTAGATTCACTTTAAATACTATGCGGCGTTGAACAGAACCTCATTTGCAAACAACTGTCAGTCTTAACTGCTCAAAAAATTACCGAAGTCAAAGCGTTAACACAATTTTTCACCGATCAACAAAAATATAAACTAAATTCCAAACGAATGCTTCAACGAATGTTTGCTATCGCAAACATTTTGAAAAACAACGAAAAATTGATTGTCCCACTGCTATCCCAAATTTTTCCCATTTACTCGCAGAATTTCAAATCCATTCAGATATTTTTTCCCCGAACGCGGCATCTCCCGACGTTTCAAGCTATTTCCAATACCATGCTCAAACATCTAATCAATTTTTCCCTTTCCGCAAAAAAAACCCAAGCCTTTCTCCACCCGAAAGCAAAAAGAAACATAAGCTACAATAATTCGTGACGGGAGCAAATCGACGGAAGCTCCGACAAAATAATCGCCACGGGCTCGACATCCATTAAAAAATATTTCGAGTTATTATTAACCACAGTAGCTACGGTCGTTCGATTGCGGGCCAAGCGTTGCCGTGGAATTCAATTGAAACTCCGAGTTACGTGGCTATAGATAGCCGTCTTGCGCGCGCGCGCGCGTACGCCCGGGTCCAGTATAGTTATTACGCGATCGGTACACGGCGCGGCCGTGGAACGTAGGCGGTCGACAGATTGATATCGGGGCCTAATAACGCGGCAATTGCACGTTGCACGGTGTCCGTTGCTCGCCAAAGAGAGTTGTAACGTGCACGCGCGACGCATACTCGCACACACCGCCGAGAACGACGACGACGACGACGACGACGACGATGATTTTATATATGCACGTGTCACATCGGGCGAACGCGCGCATATGTTCACCAGAGGGAAAGGTCGAGTTGCGGCCGAGCAGGACGTTTGCATGATAACGAGGAAGGTTGCCATAACTCTCAACCACGGGGGAAACCAAGCGGTTTTGCCGCGGCTGGAACCATGGCTAGCGAGGAGATAATTTCTAAATCGTCCT
>CAXAQZ010001200.1:12500-15699 GCA_963971145.1 Sussaba pulchella | reverse complement strand
TTATGTTCATGATTAAAATCGTGTTTCCGACGTTTTTTACCAAAATCTATTTCAGAGCTGTCGCACACTTTTCAGTAGTCATAGCGTCAGTCAGCTTGTCAGATCAGACGCGATTGTTCTCTCGTATTGACCACCGCTAGTGATGACGGTCACTGATGATCAGTCAACCGTCAATACGAAACCAGGTGTGACACGAAGCTAAAGATAGTGAATACGTATCGAAATCAGGTCAAGTAAATCTGACCGTTCGTTGCGTTAACCAGTTGATAACTGAGAAGAAATGGCATCCCAAATGATAGACACATAATAACTAACAATATAACCATAAAAAAATAAAATAAATATAAAGTTATTTTAGTCATTGGAAAGTACGTGGTGCAACAAAATCATTGATCGGAAATGAATTCAACGCAGGCAACAAATTGAATTTCATTCATCATATGATAGGGAAGCGACACAAATCATTGATTTGAGGTCTTTCATCCTTATAACATAAATTCTGTTCTGCAAATAAGATTCAAAACCCAAGATTGAATAAGACGCAAGATCATGAATTGTAAACAGTTCAAGGCATGGGCACAATTGGATTTTCATTCATCGAGTGTGGTGTAAGGTACAATAATATTGCACGAAAGGTCTTCGTCACAGGTAAGCGACTGAATTTCCTATTCATCAACGGCGTAGAAAAAAAAAACTTCCAAACTGCTTAACGACCTACTCATTCAATTACTCGTGAAGAAGAAAAATCATGCATGGAAAATAAAGTGTTACGCAAGGTAACAAATTGGAATTCCATTCATGGAATCATATGCAAGCGACACAAATCATTGATTGGAGGTGTTTCATCTTTATAACTCGAATTCTATTGTGCGAATAAGATTCAAAACACAAAATTGAATAAGGCGCAAGATCATATATTGTAAACAGTTCAACGCATAGGCACAATTGGAATTTCATCCATCGAATGTGGTGTAAGGTACAATATAATATTCCACGAAAAACCTTCGTCACAGGTAAGCGACTGAATTTCTATTCATCAACGGCGTAGAAAAAAAAAAATTCCAAACTGCTTAACGTCCTACTCATTCCATTAGTCATGAAAAAGAAAAATCATGCATGGGAAATAAAGTGTTACGCAGGTAACTAATTGGAATTCCATTCATGGAATCACATGCAAGCGACACAAATCATTGATTGGAGGTGTTTCATCTTTATAACTCGAATTCTATTCTGCGAATAAGATTCAAAACACAAAATTGAATAAGGCGCAAGATCATATATTGTAAACAGTTCAACGCATGGGCAGAATTGGAATTTCATCCATCGAATGTGGTGTAAAGTACAATATAATATTACACAAAAGACCTTCGTATCAGGTAAGCGACTGAATTTCTATTCATCAACGGCGTAGAAAAAAAAAACTTCCAAACCGCTTAACGTCCTACTCATTCCATTAGTCATGAAGAAGAAAAATCATGCATGGAAAATGAAGTCTTACGCACGTATCAAATTGGAATTCCATTCATGGAATCATATGCAAGCGACACAAATCGTTGATTGGAGGTGGTTCATCTTTATAACTTGAATTCCATTCCACAAATAAAATTCAAAACACGAAATTGAATAAGGCGCAAGATCATATATTGTAATCAGTTCAACGCATGGGCAGAATTTGAATTTCATTCATCGAATGTGGTGTAAGGTACAATATAATATTACACCAAAGGTCTTCGTCACAGGTAAGCGACTAAATTTCTATTCATCAACGGCGTAGAAAAAAAAAACTTCCAAACCGCTTACCGTCCTACGCATTCCATTAGTCATGAAGAACAAAAATCGTGCATGGAAGAAAAAGTGTTACGCAGGTAACAAATTGGAATTCCATTCATGGAATCATATGCAAGCGACACAAATCATTGATTGGAGGTGGTTCATCTTTATAACTTGAATTCTATTCCGCGAATAAAATTCAAAACACAAAATTGAATAAGGCGCAAGATCATATATTGTAAACAGTTCAACGCATGGGCAGAATTGAAATTTCATCCATCGAACGTGGTGTAAGGTACAATATAATATTACACCAAAGGCCTTCGTCACAGGTAAGCGACTGAATTTCTATTTATCAACGGCGTAGAAAAAAAAAACTTCCAAACCGCTTAACGTCCTACTTATTCCATTACTTATGAAGAAGAAAAATCATGTATGGAAAATGAAGTCTTACGCAGGTATCAAATTGGAATTCCATTCATGGAATCATATGCAAGCGACACAAATCATTGATTGGAGGTGGTTCATCTTTATAACTTGAATTCTATTCCGCGAATATAATTCAAAACACAAAATTGAATAAGGCGCAAGATCATATATTGTAAACAGTTCAACGCATGGGCAGAATTGGAATTTCATCCATCGAACGTGGTGTAAGGTACAATATAATATTACACCAAAGGCCTTCGACACAGGTAAGCGACTGAATTTCTATTCATCAACGGCGTAGAAAAAAAAAACTTCCAAACCGCTTAACGTCCTACTCATTCCATTAGTCATGAAGAAGGAAAATCATGCATGTAAAATCAAGTCTTACGCAGGTATCAAATTGGAATTCCATTCATCGAATCATATGCAAGCGACACAAATCATTGATTGGAGGGGTTTCATCTTTATGACTTGAATTCTATTCTGGGAATAAGATTCAAAACACAAAATTAAATAAGACGCAAGATCATATATTGTAAACAGTTCAACGCATGGGCACAATTGGAATTTCATCCATCGAATGTGGTGTAAGGTGCAATATAATATTGCACAAAAGGCCTTCGTCACAGGTAAGCGACTGAATTTCTATTCATCAACGGCGTAGAAAAAAAAACTTCCAAACCGCTTAACGTCTTACTCATTCCATTACTCATGAAGAAGAAAAATCATGCATGGAAAATTAAATCTTACGCAGGTATCAAATTGGATTTCCGTTCATGGAATCATATGCAAGCGACATAAGTCATTGATTAAAGGTCTTTTCTCTTTATAACTCGAATTCTAATCTGCGAATAAGATGAACATTAAATTTATGAATTCATGAATTTATGAACATTAAATTTCATTGTTTTTCCTATTCACTCCATTACTTATGAAAAGAGAATCTTGAATGCAAAATAAAGTTCTACGCTGGTATAAAATTTAAAATCTATTCATCGTA
>CAXAQZ010001200.1:0-10000 GCA_963971145.1 Sussaba pulchella | reverse complement strand
TATAATGGAAGAAATAGAAGGACCAAAAAACGAGAGGAAAAGAAGGAGACCAGAGCGGAAAAATGGTAAAGGAGAAGGAGGAGATGAAGAAATTTTCACTGACTGTGACGGAGACGAAGAAGAACAGGCAGAGTTAGACAGAAAACGGAGGAGAGAAGAGGGGCAAAATAGTGGATTGGGAAAACGAAAAGAAGAAAGATCAAACGAAGACGACGAAGAAAGAGTAGAGGAAACAGATGAGATCCAGGAATACGACAGAAATGATACGACGATCATAGCACGAGATGGAATAATAGCGGAAATAGTAAGCAGAAAAGTCAAAGAAACAGTCGGGAAAATAGTGCGAGAGCAAATCGAAAAAGTAATAAAAGTTTTCACAGCAGAAATCAACAAACTACAAGAGGAAATAATTAAAATGAAACAAGAAAAAAACAAGAGTAAAACCAAAATGACGTCAGAAGACGAATTAGAACATGGAAAAGCTTATAAAGAATCGTATGCAAGAATAGTGTAGACAAATCGACGGGAAGAAATAATAGTCAAACCAATCGAGGAACAAACAAGTGAAAAAACAGAAGGAACCATCAAAACAAACATTAATATCATGGAACTGGGAGTAGGTGTTAGCAGTATTGCAAGGGCAGCACATGGAAAAGTTATCCTCGGGTGTCAAAAAAGCAGTGACAGAAATCTACTTGCAGGGGCACTAAAGGAGAGCCTCGGAACGCGGTACGAAGTATACGTCCCAAAAAAAAGAATGCCAATGCTAAAAATAGTCGGGATAGAGGAAGTTATAGAAAAAGAAGAAGAAGAAATTTTTATAAACCGAGTAAAGAAGCAAAACGAAATTGAAATGGAACGGGAAAATTTCCACATGAGAGTGATCAAGAAAAACGCAACGAAGGGAAAAGAAACAACTCTAATAGTAGAGGTCGATCCGGAAACCCACAAGTTCTTCACAGAGAAAACTAGAATCAAGATAGGATGGAAAAATTGCCCGGTCTACGACCATGTTAGTGTCATACGCTGCTACAAATGCTGGGGATTCAATCACTTTGCGAAAGAGTGCCGGACCGGAATATGCTGTAGAAGATGTGGAGAATCCCACGATGTTCGAGAATGTACGACGAGAAAGGAAAGCTGCGTAAATTGCTGTAGAATGATCACAAATTTTAAACTGGACGGAATCGAAACGGATCATGAGGCAACGAGTAATAAATGTCAATCATATCTAAAAATGGTAAACAGAAATAGAAAAAATATTCAGTACGAGGCAGAATAGCAACGAACAAATAGAAGGGACCATAAAAAAAGTAGTTCTATGATAGTACTTCTCAACTCACAGGGATTTATGCATAACAAGGATCACATTGAAAGCATGATAATAAGCTTAAAACCAAAACTATTATGTTTAACAGAAACTCACGTAACCAAAGAAATAGAGGATAGAGAATTACGAATAGACAACTATGATTGCATACGATGTGACTCGACAAATAGTAGAACGGGTGGAGTGTTGACCTTCATACATAGAGATATAAAATATAAGAATGTGGCGTCGAATATTTTTGAAGAAAATACGTGGATTAGTACTGTGAAGTTATTAGGAATATATAAAGATATCACAATTTGCAACGTGTACCATTCACCAAATAAGAGTGATGGTAAATTTATAGAGAAAATAACGGAAGAATGCGAAAAAATGGTGGACACGGGACACATAATAGTAGTAGGCGACTTTAATATAGACGTGAGCAAAGAAAGCCATTACTCAAAACGGCTTATCCAAAATTTGAGATGTCTAGGCATGAAACAATACGTAGAAAATTTTACACGAATAACTCAAACGTCTAAAACACAAATTGACTTAGTATTTTCAAATTTTTATGTAACGACAGAGATCCTTTTGACACCAAAGATTACTGACCATCAAATAATACAGATAGACATTTTAGTAAATGACGAACCAAAGACGACAGTAACGAAATATGAGATAAGAAACTACGAAAATATTACTGAGGAACAAATAGCTAACATTTTACAATGCATGATACATGAGAGACGTGATGAAAACGAAAACATAAATGAATTAGCAAATAGGGCTGTGGCCTGTATGGTTAGAACACTTAACATAATAGCACCAAAAAAAATAAAGGAAATTTCGCAGCGATGGAAAGAAAAACCGTGGATTACATACGAAGTTAGAAATGCTAACAAGCAAAAGGACCTAGCGTATAAGCGTGCAATACAGACAAACTCAGAATGGCACTGGAGTGAATTTAAAAGAGCAAGAAATATATCGGTATCTTTATGTAGAAGAAGTAAGAGACAATATTACGAAGAAAATATAGACAAACTGAAAACAAATCCGAAAAAAATGTGGAGGACATTGAAAGAGTTAATCGGAAATGTAAAAAGTCGAGAAAACACGAAAGGTATTAGTTTCAACGGACAGATATGAAATGACGATAAACAAATAGCAAACAAATTTAACGAATATTTCTTAAAAAGTATAGAGGATATAGTAGGCGATAATGATACAGGGGTAAATAACGAAATAACAATAGAAACTCAAACTCAATTTGAAAACTTTAAGCAGCTGAGTAGAGAAGAACTTGATGAGATAGTTCTAAACCTAGAAAATAAAAAGGGAACAGATAAAGGGATAAGTACAAAATTTCTAAAGATGGCATGGAAAAGTATTGGGGATGTAATATTAGAGATCGTAAACAAATCGTTGAGGGAAGGCATTTTTCCAGAGGAGTGGAAAACCTCGACAATTATACCGATCCCAAAAGTGGCAATGAGCACAAAAGCCGAAGAACACAGACCGATAAACATGTTACCGATCTATGAAAAAGTATTAGAAATAGCAGCAAAGAACCAATTAGAGGAATATATTGAAAATAATGATATACTAATAGATGAGCAGTCAGGATTCCGGAAAAACTATTCATGTGAAACGGCCATACAGAATACCATAATTGAATGGAGAAAGGCTCTAACCGAAAATAAATTTATAGGAGTGGTGTTCTTAGATTTTAAGCGAGCGTTTGAAACAATAAATAGGGATGTTATGATGAAAAAAATATACAAGTACGGCATAAAAGGAAAAGTGTATGGCTGGATCAAATCGTACCTGAGTAATCGAAAACAAGAGGTCAAATTTGGAAATCGTATATCGGAAAAAAGAAATACAAAGTATGGGGTTCCCCAAGGATCGGTGCTAGGCCCCCTATTGTTCATACTGTATATAAACGACATCGTACAAAACTTAAATATCGCGTCCTGCAAATGCTTTGCAGATGACACAATCATATACATGAGCGACAAAGATACCAGTAAAATTGAAACAAATCTAAACCACGACCTACTAAAGATAGCAAAATGGCTGCAAGCAAACTCACTAAAACTTAATACTGCGAAAACAAAGTTTATGATGATACGGAATGAGAGAAAAAACTACTTAACAAACAGCTGTGATATTAAAGTAATAGGAGAAAGAATTGAAGAAGTAAAAGAAATAAAATATCTTGGAATAATAATAGATAAGAACATGAACTTCAACAATTTGGCCGCATACATGGTAAAAAAAATTGCAAAGAAAATTAACTTTATGCGTAGAATTAGTAGATATGTAAGCTCATACACCCTTGTGACAATATATAAGAGTATAGTTGCGCCGCATTTTGAGTATTGTAATACACTATTATTAAATGTAAATGAATATGGGATGGACATCATGCAAAAAACACAGAATAGGGCAATGAGAACAATATTGAAATGCAATAGATATACAAGAATCGACGATATGCTAGAAGTCTTAGGTTTTATGAATGTACGACAAAGATTAAAATATAATGTGTGTTTATTTGTATACAAAATGGTTAACGGACGAATGCCCAAATATCTATGTGATAAAATAAAACTGAAAAACGAAAGACATAACCACAACACGAGACAAAGCGATAATATCAAAATTGAATTCAGCCGAACAAGTGGAGGACAAAGGAATTTAACATACAGAGGATTCGACATGTTTAACAAACTGAGTGTGCAGACGAAAGCTGCGCGAAGTATAGCAGAATTTAAAAGATTATTGAAAGAAGAAATAAGAATAAAGGATAACAATTAGCGTAAGAATTAAGAATTAAGAAGTAAGATTTATTATGTAAAAAAGGTATATACCCAATGTAAAACAAATAGCAAGCGCTAATAAACACATTATCAATCAATCTCTCTCTCTCTCTCTCTCTCTCTCTCTCTCTCTCTCTCTCTCTCTCTCTCTCTCTCTCTCTCTCTCTCTCTCTCTTTCTATCTCTCTCTGTCTCTCTTTCTCGTTACTGCTAGAGATAACCACAGCCCCGTCATTGATTACTTTTAAAAAACTACTCGATTTTCTTAAATCAGGAGAACAGAGAGAAGTTATATAATTTAATTTAATTCACCCGTTGCAGATCAGGTTTACTCGTTTAAACCTTGCTGTATCATGTTATATTATATTACTCATATTCGATATTATTAAGCTCACACTACTTTGTCAAGTCTGTATCTTATTAGATGAAATTGAAAAATGTATTGTATTATTTCTGTATAGTTCCAACTTGCCCCATAGTTTTGACTAGGGTATAATAAATCCGATCAATGAATCATCTCTCTCTCTTTATCTCTCTTTCTCTCCCTCTCTCGCTCTCCCTCTCTCTCTCTCTCTCTCTTCTAGGAAATTTTTTTATAAATCTGGAAAAAATCAAGAAGTACCGTTAAGACTTCAGGTCTCTATCGGTCGAAAAAAAGTCGATAAATGTCAACGGGTTCTCGAGAAATCGAGTTATATGTATGGGCGTGCAGAGTCCACACGACGACCGTCCGTAGCTAAACTCGGTGGTCTTTGCGAGCGCTCCGCTTACCACGCCAGCGCCGAATATCAGGTAGATATCATTATTCAATAGAAATTGATTTTCATAAAGTATTAGAATTATTATTATTTTTAATTCATACAATAAAATTAAAATCTTGGCCCACGGCCGCGTTGTGGGGCTGCTATTTTATAGAGTAGGGCAACTAATCGCGCCTGTGCCTGATGATGCTGCCGTTCAAAGTGTGACCGCCGGCTCCTAAAATTCCACCGACCTCCTGCTGGGAAAATGAAAATTATTTATTGATTTATCTATTAATTCATTAATTCATTAATTCATTAATTCATTAATTCATTAATTCATTAATTCATTAATTCATTGATTCATTGATTCATTGATTCATTGATTCATTGATTCATTGATTCATTGATTCATTGATTCATTGATTCATTGATTCATTGATTCATTGATTCATTGATTCATTGATTCATTGATTCATTGATTCATTGATTCATTGATTCATTGATTCATTGATTCATTGATTCATTGATTCATTGATTCATTGATTCATTGATTCATTGATTCATTGATTCATTGATTCATTGATTCATTGATTCATTGATTCATTGATTCATTGATTCATTGATTCATTGATTCATTGATTCATTGATTCATTGATTCATTGATTCATTGATTCATTGATTCATTGATTCATTGATTCATTGATTCATTGATTCATTGATTCATTGATTCATTGATTCATTGATTCATTGATTCATTGATTCATTGATTCATTGATTCATTGATTCATTGATTCATTGATTCATTGATTCATTGATTCATTGATTCATTGATTCATTGATTCATTGATTCATTGATTCATTGATTCATTGATTCATTGATTCATTGATTCATTGATTCATTGATTCATTGATTCATTGATTCATTGATTCATTGATTCATTGATTCATTGATTCATTGATTCATTGATTCATTGATTCATTGATTCATTGATTCATTGATTCATTGATTCATTGATTCATTGATTCATTGATTCATTGATTCATTGATTCATTGATTCATTGATTCATTGATTCATTGATTCATTGATTCATTGATTCATTGATTCATTGATTCATTGATTCATTGATTCATTGATTCATTGATTCATTGATTCATTGATTCATTGATTCATTGATTCATTGATTCATTGATTCATTGATTCATTGATTCATTGATTCATTGATTCATTGATTCATTGATTCATTGATTCATTGATTCATTGATTCATTGATTCATTGATTCATTGATTCATTGATTCATTGATTCATTGATTCATTGATTCATTGATTCATTGATTCATTGATTCATTGATTCATTGATTCATTGATTCATTGATTCATTGATTCATTGATTCATTGATTCATTGATTCATTGATTCATTGATTCATTGATTCATTGATTCATTGATTCATTGATTCATTGATTCATTGATTCATTGATTCATTGATTCATTGATTCATTGATTCATTGATTCATTGATTCATTGATTCATTGATTCATTGATTCATTGATTCATTGATTCATTGATTCATTGATTCATTGATTCATTGATTCATTGATTCATTGATTCATTGATTCATTGATTCATTGATTCATTGATTCATTGATTCATTGATTCATTGATTCATTGATTCATTGATTCATTGATTCATTGATTCATTGATTCATTGATTCATTGATTCATTGATTCATTGATTCATTGATTCATTGATTCATTGATTCATTGATTCATTGATTCATTGATTCATTGATTCATTGATTCATTGATTCATTGATTCATTGATTCATTGATTCATTGATTCATTGATTCATTGATTCATTGATTCATTGATTCATTGATTCATTGATTCATTGATTCATTGATTCATTGATTCATTGATTCATTGATTCATTGATTCATTGATTCATTGATTCATTGATTCATTGATTCATTGATTCATTGATTCATTGATTCATTGATTCATTGATTCATTGATTCATTGATTCATTGATTCATTGATTCATTGATTAATTGATTAATTGATTAATTGATTAATTGATTCATTGATTCATTGATTCATTGATTCATTGATTCATTGATTCATTGATTCATTGATTCATTGATTCATTGATTCATTGATTCATTGATTCATTGATTCATTGATTCATTGATTTATTGATTCATTGATTCATTGATTCATTGATTCATTGATTCATTGATTCATTGATTCATTGATTCATTGATTCATTGATTCATTGATTCATTGATTCATTGATTCATTGATTCATTGATTCATTGATTCATTGATTCATTGATTCATTGATTCATTGATTCATTGATTCATTGATTCATTGATTCATTGATTCATTGATTCATTGATTCATTGATTCATTGATTCATTGATTCATTGATTCATTGATTCATTGATTCATTGATTCATTGATTCATTGATTCATTGATTCATTGATTCATTGATTCATTGATTCATTGATTCATTGATTCATTGATTCATTGATTCATTGATTCATTGATTCATTGATTCATTGATTCATTGATTCATTGATTCATTGATTCATTGATTCATTGATTCATTGATTCATTGATTCATTGATTCATTGATTCATTGATTCATTGATTCATTGATTCATTGATTCATTGATTCATTGATTCATTGATTCATTGATTCATTGATTCATTGATTCATTGATTCATTGATTCATTGATTCATTGATTCATTGAATCATTGATTCATTGAATCATTGATTCATTGATTCATTGATTCATTGATTCATTGATTCATTGATTCATTGATTCATTGATTCATTGATTCATTGATTCATTGATTCATTGATTCATTGATTCATTGATTCATTGATTCATTAATTCATTAATTCATTAATTCATTAATTCATTAATTCATTAATTCATTAATTCATTAATTCATTAATTCATTGTAATTATTTCTTTTATTGCCTTTATGATTTAAATAAATTTTTTGATGATGTCATATAAAATAGCATAATACATATATTTATCTATTCCTTTTTTATCTGAGGCACGACAGATAATTTTCGTAATCCATATGGTCTCGATTTATACCGGTTGTTATCAAACGCATCTCCACACACGTCAAGTAATACCAAATTTCTATCGATCACGTTTAAATTTTCATCGAGTACATAATTTTAAATAAAACGAAGCAATAAACAAATTAACGATAATCAAGGGCCCGCAGCACCCCAATAGTATAGTTGAACACGCGGCGACGCGCTATAATGTTTCACAATATATTCACAGGTAGATCAATACACAAATACATACGAAAATATACACACATACGAGCGACCGGGATTATCATGACACACACACGCTCCGGCGCAATGATTACGAAGCCCACAAATATACGACTTGCCGCAATAACGCGAGAATATAATTTAGTACAACTAAAGTGCCAAAGTATTACCATGAAAGATACTGAAAATCGTGATTGAGCCGATAGGACGTCGCTTACACGTCTTACTTGCGTATTCCGCACAATGTAAACATATCGAAGGCCATCAAACTTATCTTATTGCTCGCCGAGACCAAAGCCGGTGATCCGAAGCGTCACCGTGGTGATGAAGCACGGCGTGGGAGAGTGGGGGGCGAGGTAATGCCCAGCGTAACCGCCCAAGCCGTTGAAAATGATCGAGGCGTTGAAACTCAAAATCTCATTCTTGGCGACGGAGGTTTCACATCCGATCGACTTTAATCTACAATGTAGACTTTCCTTTGGTCAGTTATAGCGTATCGTCTCCTCACGCATTCCACAACAGTTACATCGGTTGCAATTGGAATCAAGACAGTATCTTAATTTCGGATTTGATTATTGAACGGGTATTACAGCCACCCAGTCACGAGATACCCTGTGGATACACACGGATAATCTTTTAGCTCGACGCACACGTGGCTGGAGTGACTCAGCAGACTAACCAAATACAATCGAACGGATACGAATAATCATGGCAATATAATAATGATCGGTTACCTTGTTGTTGGTGTAGATAATTTTAACCGCGAGAAGTTGCTATTAAACACTCTTTATAATATTAACGGACTTTTATAAAGTCAGATGGACGGACTTTTTCGGAGCGTATACTCGCGGTTACGGTAGTCCTGCGACTGGGGCGAGCAAGGTGCGAATTTCGGGGACTCGGCCGTGTGATTTGGGCATGCCCGCATTACGCGACAGATATCGGTGATTCGCGCGCACGCTTATCTATTGCGTATGGTCCACCGGAGTTATTACTATAACTGGACAAACGGGCCTGCTTCTCGTGTGTACCTCGACCGCCGGTATAGTCGAGCCCTACTCATTGCTCGGGAGACGGAGCGATTCGTTACATCATTAATTCATTAATTCATTAATTCATTAATTCATTAATTCATTAATTCATTAATTCATTAATTCATTAATTCATTAATTCATTAATTCATTAATTCATTTATTCATTTATTCATTTATTCATTTATTTATTTATTCATTTATTCATTTATTCATTTATTCATTTATTCATTTATTCATTTATTCATTTAATCATTTATTCATTTATTCATTTATTCATTTATTCATTTATTCATTTATTCATTTATTCATTCATTCATTCATTCATTCATTCATTTATTCATTTATTTATTTATTCATTTATTCATTTATTCATTTATTCATTTATTCATTTATTCGCTTATTTATTTATTCATTTATTCATTTATTCATTTATTCATTTATTCATTTATTCATTTATTCATTTATTCATTTATTCATTTATTCATTTATTCATTTATTCATTTATTCATTTATTCATTTATTCATTTATTTATTTATTCATTTATTCATTTATTCATTTATTCATTTATTCATTTATTCATTTATTCATTTATTCATTTATTCACTCATTCATTCATTCATTTATCCATTTATTCATTTATTATGAATAAATAAAGAAGAGAGAAAGAGAGAGAGAGAGAGAGAGAGAGAGAGGGGGTGGGGGGGAAGGCAGAGAGAGCGAGAGAAAGACACACGAATTTCTTCCCCTACCATTACGGCCTCGTGCGTCAATTC